>JASTWL010000932.1:0-65864 GCA_035220575.1 Temnothorax rugatulus | reverse complement strand
GGAACTTCTCTTTAATGTAAGGCTCGTAATTACAAGGGCTCGGGATAACGCGTCCGAACGTGACGGTATCCCAGCTTTTTCTGAACATCAGGTATAACAACATCTGGTAGAAAATCAATATTAAATTGAGCATCAAGCAATCAATATATATAAACAGGCGTAACTAGGGACGATTCGCATCTTGACGGACAGTCGGCTCGTAGCGCGCTTCAGCTCGGAGTCAGAGGAGTATACCGGGCGGCGCGCACGCAACACTGCCCCCCTTCTTCAAGATTGTCGTCCCGACAATCAGAGAGGCAGTTTGCTCTTTGATGTTGCTCCTTGGACGGTTTCCTGCCCTACCCTGGGCTGCTGCCACAGGTTACCGGGCTCCGTCCATAGCCTCCACTGCGGGTTTCCTCCAAGCTTCTTCTTATAGAGCTGGCCAGGCTCTGCGCGAAGATCCTGCTTGTCCCCCGAGTCTCGCTGCCGGCGCTCCTCTTCCCTCTTGAGTCTTGCGCGCTTGAGTCTTCTTTCTTCGGGATCAGAGGGGGATAGCTTTCGTGGACCCATCGCTCTGAGAGCACTCTGTCCCCTGCCTCGGCATTCGCCCTCAGTCTCACGGGAAAACCACGGTCAAAAACCGTGAGAAAGGCAGTCCAGAAAGATTTCTCAACGCATCTATCCCTAGCTGCTATGCCATTCGCCCGATGTATATTCTGTAACAAACATTTTAAAAAAACGCAGAAAAAGTGAAAGAGAACACACAGTAAATAATGAAAGTACGGGCTCAGACTCATGTCGAAATAAACTAGCACTTCCTAATGATTGGAAAACTATTCTCTTCCTGAAAAAGAGCCAAACGATCTGCGTGAACTATTTTATTTTTACGACGAGGAGATTCCTGTATACAATAAACAACATCACTTAACCTTTTTATTACTACCCATGGCCCTACCCAAGGACTCTGTAATTTCGGGGCTTTCCCGCAATTCTTTGAGGATTATAGAACCAGACTTTTTGTCCTGGTTCGAAAAGTACTCGCCTAGAACGTCGATCATACCAAGATTTTACGTTCTTGGATCTAATTTGAAGATGTTGTCTGGCAAATTGATGGATGAGATCCAATCTTTCCCTTAGATTGGATACATACTCCACCTCCCCGTCCACCTTCCCGTCTTCTCTTTCCGTTAATAAAGGAGGGTCCCCTAAGAAGATCTAAAGGCAAACGCAAATCTTGTCCTAGATACATTTCCGCCGGAGTTACTCCAGTGGTTTCATGTTTAGAAGAACGAAAAGCTAGTAAATATAAAGGAATCCAACGATCCCAATCTTTCTGATTTCCACAAATAAATTTCGCTAAATAGTCCAAGATAGTACGGTGCTGACGCTCGACCTGCCCGTCTGATTGTGGGTGAAGAGGGGTGGTTCGCGTTTTTTTAATCCCATTAGGGAAGTCATTCTTGAAAAAGTCGAGACTCAAAGTTTCTTCCTTGGTCCGTATGTAATTCCAAGGGCACCCCGTGTCGAGAAAACACTTGATCCACCAAGGATCTTGCTACCGTACTGGCCCTCTTATTTTTAGAGGCATAGCCTCTGGCCATTAGTAAAGCTGTCGACTACTACCAACAGATATCTATTCCCGTCCAAAGAAAGGGCAAGGGGACCTAAAATGTCTACCTGTATCCTTTCAAAGGGAGCTCCAACGTTGTAGACTTGTAAGGAAGATTTTCCCTTACCAATGGGACCTTTTCTAGCGACGCAAATCTTACAAGTAGCACACCATCTTTCCACATCCTTCTTACAAGTGGCCCAGTAAAAACGTTTCCGGATCTTCTGTAACGTCTTATTTATTCCAAAATGTCCGCCAGTAGGAGAACTATGAGCCTCATTTAAAATTTCTTGTATCCTTTGTTGTGGCGCGACAATCTGAAAGATGTTCTTCCGTAAATTCGGAGAGAGCCACTTTTTATACAAAATGCCATTAATTATGGACAACATCTCCCAGTGGGTCCAGTAGATTTTTAAGGATGGCTCTCCAGAAGAAATTTCCTGCCAATCAGGTCGTCTACTAGTCTCTTTGGCTCGAATAATTTTCGAGACAATTGGATCCTGAAGTTGAGCGGAACGCCATTCCTGAAGATTTTCTTCTACGAAAACTATTCGTCCACAAGTTTCTTCTTTAGATTCCTCGTTGAGCTCTATCTTTGCACAGTAACGACAGGACGTCTCCAAACACGGACGTCTCGACAATCCATCCGCATTGCCATGAGCTTTTCCGCTTCGATAACAGACGTCAAAATCGTACTGCTGCAAACGCTCCAACCATCTGGCCAATTGTCCCTCCAAATTCCGGAAAGACATCAGCCATCTCAAAGAAACGTGATCCGTCCTCACTAGAAACTTCCTTCCATATAAATAGTGGTGAAAAGATTTCACTGAGTCTATCACTGCTAATAACTCTCGTCTGGTGACGCAATAATTTCGTTCAGTTTTACTTAACACTCGGCTGAAATAAGCGATCACCTTTTCTTCTTTCCCCTGAAACTGAGAAAGCACCGCCCCGATACCATGATTCGAAGCGTCGGTATCTAAGATAAATTGTCCTTCTCCTGAAGGAAAAGCTAAAATAGGGGGAGAAGTCAAAACATGTTTTAAATTATCAAATGCCTCTTGGCATTCGGAAGTCCAAACAAATTTATTATTTCTTCCGTCAACCTATACAAAGGTTTAGCTAAAATAGAAAAACCTTTGACGAATCTCCTATAATACGAGCAAAAACCAAGAAAACTTCGCACATGTTTCCGTGTTTTCGGAAGCGGCCATTGTTTAACAGAAGAAATCTTATCTGGGTCTGTTGCAACACCCTTAGCAGATATAACATGTCCAAGATACTTTACTTCTCTTTTAAGAAATACACACTTCTTAGATTGACCTTTTAATTAGCATTTTGTAAACGAAGGAAGACTTCCCTTAAATTACTCATCATCTCTTCAAAAGTCTTTCCGAAAACAATGATGTCATCTAAATATACAAAACAAATTTTAGAAATTAATCCTTTCAAAACTTTTTCCATAAGACGTTCAAAAGTAGCAGGGGCGTTGCAAAGACCAAACGGCATTACCCGTAAATTGCCACAAACCATTCCGCAAGAGAAAGCAGTCTTTTCGCGATCCTTAGGATCTAATCTTACCTGCCAATATCCACTTTTTAAGTCAATAGTACAAAACCACGAATTCCCCGCTAAACAATCCAAAATATTATCAATCCTTGGAAGAGGGAAGGAATCTTTCTCTGTTATAGCATTTTACTCCTCGGTAATCCACACAAACCGTATTGAGCCGTCCTTCTTTCTAACCAACACTACTGGAGAAACCCAAGGGCTGCTTGATTCCTCTATTACTTTTGGGCTTTCATCTCTTCCAAAATTTTATTTACTTCCCTTTGCAGATGAAGGGGAATTCGACGAGGTACCTGCTTAATGGGGCGAGAATCACACAATTTTATGGTATGACAGACAAGATCACAATTCCCGGCAAACAATATTTTCGGAGAAGACATGACAAAATTCTTTCAAGAAATCAAAAAAAACAAGTTCTGTGAAGGATCTAAATGTGAAGATCCTTGTTCGAAAATTGGGAGAAGAGCAGGACAGTCCTCAATTCGAGAACAAATTAGTCCGTGCCCGTCCTCTACACTCTTCGTCAAACCGAGAGTGTTCTCGAAAAATCCCTTTAAAACTTCCGCTTTTTCGAGAAAATCAATTCCGAGAATACATTCATCGTTAATATCCGCGACATAAAAGGGCATTTCAAAATTAAATTTGCCCAAAGAAATCGCGGCCATTACACGAGAAATTACCGGCACTTTCTCACCGGTAGGGTATCTAAGGTTACAAAAATCAAGTGGAATCTGCCTGCAATTCGCCGCTAATCTCGCATTTAAACTGAGACATCTGAGCCCGTATCTATTCTAAAAGCACAAGGTTTATTATTTAATAATCCATCTTTACAATAGTGTTTGCGCGAGTCTACACCCCCACCACCGAGACGGCGTATAATTTTCGACGCACAAACGGGGGCCCGGGCTTCGTCTGTCGAGCCAGCCCCGATCAACCCGACAGAAGCTAGTTTTCCTGCTTCTGCGCGGGGCACTCAGAACGAAAGTGTCCGGTCGCTCCACATCCCCAGCACTCCTTTGTTTTTCGGCGCTCGTTTCCCTTCTGTCCCTTTAAAGGGTTTCTTTGTCTCTGAAATATCTTTCTGGCCGGAACGAGAATCTCCCGGCGTAGCGTCTCTTTTTCCCGGAAAAGAATTCTGGTTAATAAATTTGAGCGTCTTCGAACGCTCGATCGCTAACCTGAGAGACGCTACTCCCTCAACCTGAAGGGTGCGCTTCACGAAGCCGTCGGACAACGCGGCGACGAATTGCGAGCTCGCTATTTTTATCGCGAACCTCGTGAGAGCACTCAGGATATGCCTCTTCTGCGAACAGCCTCTCTAAATCCGCGCCCAACGTTGCGAAATCTTCGCCCGGACGCTGTCTCCGATTAGTGAATTGGAGATAATAATTCTGTACGAGTTCGCTCTCCCCAAACGCAGCTCTAATTTTGCTTTTAATTCCGCGTAAGAAAGGGATTCAATTCCGTCGGCGAAAGAATCGAGCAACGAACGCGCTTTCCCACGTAAACACGATGCCAAAACGACGGCTTTTTCCGTCTCACTCCACTTATTCGCGACGGCGATGAGCGAGAACTGCGAAAGAAACTCGCGTAACGGCGCGGTCCCGTCGTAAGTATCGGGCTTCAGTTTAATTCCACGAGAAATGCGTCCCCGGATGCATCCATACTCGCGGCCGTCATTCGCGCCGCGTCACTCGCGTTTTCGGTCAAAGCAAAATTATTGGAGGGACTTAGCTGTGAGATCCTCTCCCGAATTCGGCGAAGTTCGTCGTCGCGCTGCTGCACCATCGCCGCGAACTCCTCCTCTCTCTGCATGCGTTCTGCGCGCATCTCGCGGATCTCCTGCATCACCGCCTGCAGCGTTATCATCTCCGGCCCCACATCCTGCGGATGGGACGAGGCACCCGCCTCCGTTCCTGCCGACGCCGCGGCTTGCGAACGGGTTCTCGGCGGGGAGTGTACGGTCGCCATCCTGTTAGGGACACTGCGCTCGTCTCGTGTTCCTTGTTCGGAGTCGTTTCCTTGTGGAAGCGGTCGAGGTCACAGTCCTTAAAACGCAGCTCGTCCTTCTTCAATCCCGGACGAGCCCCAAAATGTTGCGCTCGCCGGGTCTCACACTAACACACACTCGCGGCGCGCACTCCGACAGTCACACAAGGAAGAAAGACCTCGTTTATATTGAAAAGGAACTTCTCTTTAGAAGATGTTAACTCTACATCCTAATGTCAATTGGTGTATGTCATTACAACCATTACATACGAGACAAGTTTTAGAAGAGGTCTGAGATATAATGTTTAGTCGCAAACACTGTGGATCATTTGTAGAATCTGTATTTCTCGGTTTATGCTTATATAACAATTTTTACATATCCGAGTGTCAGGGGTAATATCAGCTGGGGGTCTATCAGCTTCGTCACGTCTCATTACCGCGATTTCTCGAGTGAGTGCTTTTTCCTCGCCTGTCAGCAGTACCGTTATTCGTGGTACAATATATTATTGCATATATAACACGGTATCCGGACTCTGAAAGCCATATTAGCAGAAATCCCTGAAAGGTGAACTGTTATTGTGTGATGATGTGATGATTTTGCAAATGATATAGCTAAATAAGGACTATAAGATGAATGTGTAGGAATGTTCAAAGACAGAGGAGTGGTCTGGCTGGCTCTGGAGGAAAAAGTATATATTTCGTTGATTCAATTCATATAAGCTGTAGGAATCTTCGATTTACAGCGAAGATGAGTGAGAGACGCTACGGCTGAAGCCCTGAAAAGGACTGTAAAAATAGCTCTCAAACAAACTGGTTGTTGAAGAAGCTTTAAAAAAGAAGCATTCAAAATGTTCTGCAAGAACTCGAATATATGTGCGTTTATAATCTGCTACCTCGGTCCTTCTTAATACCGTAGGTTTGTTAATTCTGTAGCGTGAGACCAGCGCAGTAGTCTTAGCCCTCTAGCGCAGATCTGTGTAATGCGTAAATAAGAACGATATATTATGGCTAAGCATTCGAGCTCGGTCGCGCTATAATTCCGTTCGGCCGAGTTTAAAGTGCGGCTCGCGTACGCGATGACTCTTTCCCCCTCCGGAAATTCTGTGTGAGCACGGCCCCGAGGCCGGTCGTGCTGGCGTCGGTTTGCAGTACGAATCTTCGTGAAAAATCGGGGCATGCGAGGACCGGCGCGGATGTCAGTGTGTTTTTTAATTTTTCGAACGCGATTTCTTCCTCTTCTCCCCAGTTCCAGCGGGCGTGCTTGCGGGTCAGAGCGGTGAGTGGCGCGGCGATTGTCGCGAAATCGTGGATGAAGCGCCGGTACCACGAGGCTACCCCTAGGAATTGCCGTACCTGTTTTACGGTGTGCGGTTGAGGCCATAGGGCGATCGCCCGGACCTTCTCTGGGTCGGTACGGATTCCCTCGCGGTCGACTATGTACCCGAGGTACTGCAGGCGGTCGACGCAAAATTTACATTTGTCCGCATTGAGCCGTAAGTTCGCGGCGCGGAGGCGGCGGAAGACTTCGCGCAGGACTTGCAGATGTTCCTCGAACGTTTCCGTGATTATGATAATATCATCGAGATATACGAATACGTGCGGTTCGAGTTCCGGCCCGAGCACGGTATCGAGCAGCCGCTGGAACGTCGCGGGGGCGGAATGTAGGCCGAACGGCATGACTTTGAAATGGAAGAGCCCCTTCCCGGGTACGGTAAACGCGGTAATTTCGTCGATGAATTTATCAAACGTCTCCGGAGATCGTCGAGATTGCCCTCAGTGTCGAGTCCGAGCATCTGCATTTCATGAATTAGGTCGCTCTTATTGAGCCGGTAATAAAACTCCTTCATTTTGCCGTTCTCCTGAGTCTGTTCCTTACGGTCGTGTCCCTGTTCGGGCGCCATGAAACAACCTGGCTTCGAAGCGCGGATCTAGCTCGCGGCGTGGTCGGGTTCGAAGGAGGCGCGCAGGAACAGATGCAAGGCGCGGGTTGGCAAAATGAAGGGTCGTGTTGTAATAATAAAAAGGTTTATTATAACAATATACGCGGAGATGATAAATGTTCGCGAAGTGCAAAACGGCGATAACGAGTTGGCGTAGCGCAAGAGACGGCGCGTATGTAAGTACTCGCGGGATGGCACCAGCGGCCGGATCGGCGTCGGTCGCAGGCGGCGCGTGACAATACGGTGTACGTACAGGGCGGAGCCGGTAATTCCGACGGTCGCGCGGGCCGAATCGCGTGACAATATGTATCGGTACGGGCGGAGCCGATTCTTCCGGGCGTCGCGGATCGGAGCGCGGGAAAATGGCGCGGCGCGCGTGAAGAGCGCGCGAAACCGCGGTAATTCGGCGCGATGGGCGACGAAAAGGAAGCCGGTCGTTCGCCGAGACACACTCGGCGAAGACAGAGGATGTCGGAGGCGCTCTATCTTCGGTCGGACTGACTTAAGGATAACCGGCCGTTCGCCGAGACACACTCGGTGGAGACAGAGTATGCCGGAGGCGCTCTATCTCTGTTCGAACTGGCTTCGGAGGAAGCTGGCCGTTCGCCGAGACACACTCGGCGAAGACAGAGTATGCCAGAGGCGTTTTACCTTCGTTGCGTGCGGGCTTCGGATAAGGATAAGAATAAGCTGGTCGTTCTGCCGAGACGCGCTCGGTAAAGACAGAGTATGCCGGAGGCACTCTACCCTGGTTCGGACTAGCTCGGTGCGGGAACTTCGGATCGGTGTAGTCGGTGAGACGGATGATCGAGAATCGCGCCATATCGTCAGCGACGCTCGCTTTTATACGCGTCGCGGCGGCGTGACGAAGTGGCGGGGATAGCGACGGCAATCGCGAGCGCCAGGACGGTGTGGCGGAACGGTCGGGTATCACGGCGTCCCGACGCTGCGATCGCGTTCGGCGGTCTTCGGCCGCCTTCGGCCTCGCTCGGCGTGTCGAGGCGGTCGCCGCGGTAAGTCCGTTCGCGGACTGCCTAACAAATACATGCTAATGTTTAAAATGTGGGCACACCGTGCCCGTGCTTCACCCCGCGGTTGGTCGGCGGGGTGATCTCGGCCGGGTGTCGAGGCCGGAACGATGCAGTTTTCAGGGGTGCATCGTTACAAAGTTGACGAAGACATTTATAATGATTTGGTAAGAATGTTTTTCTAAATATATATTTAATTCAGTTTACTACAAAAATTTTGTTACAGGTGGGATACTTTGTTTATCTTGGACGGAGCAATCCAGTCGATTGCGCTGCAGAGTATTTTCGCAGCGTATTTCCCGAAGATAAGGAGGTTACAACATACCTCACCTTGAATGGAAAAACAGGACCAGGGGGATGCAAATTGCGAGACAGTCGCTTTGCTCAAGCATGTCAAGGTTCGTAAAATAATACCGTTCGTGTTTATATTCTACATTGAATATACATGACGATAACTAAGGTGTTTCTCATCAATTTTTCCAGATGCCATAAACGCCAACAAATATTTTCCCAACCCCAATATGGTCCAATTTTATGACGCTTTAGAGAAAAGGCTTTAAAAAGCTTTAAAACTAGAAAATGGCGTTACAACAGAAAACGACGACAAGTTTCTCTTCATGAAGAAAGTGAGAAAGAAAATGAGGAAGAAAATGAGGAAGTTCCACTCAATCGACGCCGGCGAATGGATAACCCGGAAGAGGACACGGGATTTGAAAACATTCAGGAGGATGCTGAGGATGTCAACGAACCAGAGGAGATCCAGCTCACGGAGGGAGAAAACGCCGATGACATGGACACCCAAGACACGGATGGAACGGAGGACAACGACGAGCAGGAATATTTGACAGAAAATGGTAAATAAAGAAATAAGTATAATAATATATAGTAATTATAATATAAATTATAAAAATTTGTTAAATTTAAATTATTAATCTTAAGGCTCCTGGTCCCTGCTATAACTGTCCTTATTTAATGACATCAGAAACGAGAAATGACACGTTAAAAATTCTTGCATGGTATTTCCAAATAAAGAGATATTTTGCACAAAATAACACTTTATATCATTTCAGCTTCAAAAATATTCCGAGTTCTACACATTTCCCTTGACAGTTAATAAACAGTCGTAAAATGAATGTAATGCAAAGCCTAACAATGTAGGCTTATGCGCAGGTACATAAACATGCATGGCTAGGCTTTGTATTACATTCATTTTACGACTGTTTATTAATTGTCAAGGGAAATGGATAGAACTCGTAGTATTTTTTAAGTGTGCTGAAGTAATCTGAAATGTTATTTTGTGCAAAATATCTTTTTATTTGGAAATATCACGCAAAGATTTTCAACGTGTCATTTCTTGCTTCTGACGTCATTACATAAGAACAGTTCTAGCAGGGACCACTACGATAAGAAGACAGGTGTAGTATTGTGCATAATAATGGCCGGAGAATAGGAAACAACCAATCAAATTTTTGTCCGGAATTCACACGTTGGCATAGTTTCTCCGCAAACAAAATACAATATATAATATCAAAAAAAGGTCAATCTAAGAAATTACATCATGAAGATATCACATATTGGGGGGGAGCCATGTTCCTTCTTGCATCTCGGATAAATTTTTGATTGGTGAAAGAAAATTGACGACTGCGGATCCTTGGAAATGCTACACCTGTCTTGTTACATCATGGCAGGGATCAGGAGCCTTAAATAACAAATAAATAAAACATTATTAATTTGTATTAATAAATAATATAATTCCAGATCTATACGACAATGAGAGTGATGAGATAGTCCTTTTTAGCAGTCCACCAGACTGTTTTTAGCGGTATGTATTTTTTGTATTTTGTTTTTTTGCTTGGAGAAGCAGTAATAAATTTGGATGTGCTTCACAGAAAACGGCGGGGTGAGGCCGTTCTCATCCCTAATTCATTTCTTTTTTTTCAGGATAAATGGTATGGAGGGGCAAATATTTGGTTGTGCTTCACAGGAAAGGGCGGGGATGGGGCCCTTTCCCTTTCACATGACTTTTTAATACTGCAATTTCATTACAGCTATTAATTATATCAAATCTATACATAAATTTGGCAATAAGAGCCAAGCGCAGTAATTTATGCGCTTTATACTTTACTATAATTTAAGTAATTAAACAATATAAACAATATACATTTTTAATTCATTATCAGTAATATGCGTTGAAGATGATCCAAAAAAGCGCACAATTTACCGTGCTGACTCTTATTGTCAAATTTATTCATAGCGGTTTATATATATTCTATTATTACATTATATATATTGTTACGTGCATGCCGCCCGGTATGCTTTTCGGGCTCCGAGCTGAAGCGTGCAACGGAAAGTCTCTCCGTTAAGATGCGAAACGCCTGTCCTTAGTAACGAGCTAGATATTGATTAATTGATTAAATGAAACAGCTGATAGATTTTGTCTGGAGCTGCTGGACCGTTCGGACGTGTGTCCACGCTCTTCTGTATCGCGACGTTTGCGATAAACGTTTGAGATTGTTCTTTTTATAACCGCAGTGTTTCCTTATTTCCGCGAGCGTCGGGAGTGCGAGCGAGTGAGTGTAAAGTGTGTGAACGAGCGACGCGGCGAGCGCAACAATATATATATAATATTATAATATAATATATTATATAACATATAATATTATATAATATATAATATATAATATATAATATATAATATATAATATATAATATATAATATATAATATATAATATATAATATAATAGATAATATATAATATATAATATATAATATATAATATATAATATATAATATATAATATATAATATATAATATATAATATATAATATATAATATATAATATATAATATATAATATATAATATATAATATATAACATATAATATATAATATATAATATATAATAATGTATAATACTATATAATATATAGTGTTTGGCGCTCACATGTATATAGTGTAATATAGTAGTTGTCGCACATGTATATTATTGATATGGTTATTGATTCGCGTATATTCGTTGTAGGTTAGTCATTAAGCTCATAATCGTTAGAGTTACCGTCGGTAACAGCGAAGTCGTGATTTGGGACTCACGCGAAACGTTGGCGGACCGCGACAGGTGTCAATATTCGCGCGACTCACCCGACTCGTGCTGCCCGCCCACGGGTGGCAGGCCCAATTATTGGGACAGTAGTACTAGCTCGCGCCGTACTTCCAGGAGCGCGAGCCGAGAGAGTGCCGGAGCACTCGCACTCCCGTAAGAATCGCCGACGAGACAACTCCGAATACCAGCTACCATCGAGTACTCGTGGAAGTCGTTAGAACGTCGTGTGCCTGCTTGCCCGTTTTGCATGTTGCTTGCTGCTCTCTTGCTTGCCTGCCTGCTACTTTGTCTGCCTGCACTCCTCCGCTTGCTCAAGGAGGATCACCCGAGAGGACAGATGAGAACGGCCGAGAGAACATCCCAGGAGGGCGCCGGGCTGCAATACGGTGAGTCGCTTCGCATTTTTGCCTTAATCGCTTTCGTTAACTCGCGAGGGGATTACCCCTCTGGTCCTTCGAATCACCCGTGTACAGGCCAATTGCAAATCCGGGGCGCGATAAATACCACCCCGAGCATTGGTCCTTCGAGCCGGATCTAAAATCGCGTTAGAGAACTCCGCCGACCTTTCGTGCGAGTCGCCTAATCTGCGTTAATTGTTCGCCAATTATATCGAATAATCGGCGCGTGCACGCTTGCACCGCGTGACAGCTCTCTCGCTCGCACGTCGCATCGCCCGTCGCGGCGAAGACATCCGCGTGACATAGTTTCGATTGCGCGTGCCATTATTTCGATCAGTTTCTCGCTGCATATTCGTTGCACCCTCATTAGTAAAGTCGAATAATCGGCGCGTGCCTGCTCACACCGCGTGATCGCTCGCACGCTCGCACCGCGTGATCGCTCTCTCGCTCGCACGTCGCATCGGCGCGTCGCGGCGAAGACATTCGCGTGATATAGTTTCGCACGCGTGCCATTATTCGACCAATTCGCTATCGTCTTGTATGATCGGTGCGTGCACGTTGCACCCCGCGCGATCTCTCTCGTCCTTCGTCGCATTCGGCACGTCGAGACGAAGATATCCGTACCTCGTTCGCTTGCGCGCGCGCCATCATAACGATATCTCTCTCGCCGATCGCTGCATAATCATTGCAGCACGCATTGTTAAGTCGGGGTAATCGACGCGTGCGTATTCAACCAGCGTGATCTCTCTCGTCCTTCGTCGCATTCGGCACGTCGTGACAGAGATATCCGCAGATCGTAGTTCATTTCGCGCGCGCCATTACTCCGAAATTCCGCATAATTGTTGCGGGTTTCATCGTGAAATCTAATTTTGCGAAAGGCGATCGAACATTCGAGAATATTCCATCGCCTTCGAGCACTTGCTCGAACTCGAGCCGTCCGCCCCCTCTCGACCTTGGCGAGCGGCGCGGTACTTTCGCCTATTATTTCCGTTGTTTTGGTCTCCGCATTCCGCTGCGAGACACATTTCGTACATTGTTATTGCTGGCTGCCATCTCCTGAACTTCGTCGACGTGGTGTATTGTCGTTCTCGGTAAATCTACTTCAGCTTCAACATGAATAGGGGAAGCAAAACGCGACGTGAACTGTGCATTCGGCGCATGCGAGAAATACATCAGTATTCGATGCTCGCGGTGGACAATGTGGCCATGAGACCCACCTTTCTCATTCGTTATCCGACGGTAGCACAATTAGTTCAAGATTTTGAGGAGGCTCACCTCCAAATAATTCAGGATGCCACGGATGAGGAATTCGCCGTCGAAGACGCGATACGCGATGATTTTGATAAAATGCGTTTTGCCGTGAAAGGGCGGTATGAGAGCTTCGTTCCCGCGCCGGGGACCGATGCGGCCGCGCAGGGTGCGCCGCTCGCACCCCGCTCCGCGATCAGATTACCGAAGATCGCCCTCCCACAGTTCACGGGTGATCTTAGCCAATGGCCATCCTTCATCGCGCTGTACAATACGGCGATTCACGAAAATCGCAGCGTGTCCGATATCGAGAAATATCAGTACTTGTTGGCCTCATTGTCGGGGGAGGCTCTCGGCGTCGTAAAGAACTTGCCCATGACCCCGGAGAACTACGCGATAGCATACGACGAGTTGATTTCGCGCTATCAAAACAAGCGGAAGCTGGTAGATTATCACGTAGATTTGATGCTCAACGCCAAGCCTTTGAAGGCCGAATCGGCTGCCCCATTGCGTGCCCTCTTAGACGCCTTTACCGAGAATATGCGGGCTCTGAAAGTGCTCGGATTCCCCACCGACGCTTGGGATTACTTACTCTTTAAATTCTTGTCGGATAAACTCCCTCGATCGTTAAGGGAGAAGTTTGAATCGGAACATCGGTCGGAGGAGATCCCTCACTATTCCGATTTAACGAAGTCTCTCGCCGAGCACTGCCGAGTTCTCACGTCGATTTCAGGCTCCTCAAGCGCTTCGCCCACCTCGTCACAGTCGAATCCGTCAAAGAAGGCCGCGTCGACTACTTCGCTCGTTGCTCAAAACGCCGCGTGTCTTAAATGTAAGGAGCAACACCCGTTGGCTAAATGTCCAGGTTTCCTAAAGCTTTCAGCCAAGGAGCGGCATAACCTTGCTCGCGAAAAGGGGCTGTGCCTGAATTGTCTCCGCACAGGCCATAGCGTGAGGAACTGCCCCAGCTCGTGGGCCTGCCGGTGTTGTCAAGCGAAGCATCACTCACTCCTGCATTTCGAGCAGGCCAGCGTCCCGCCTCCCGCGACCGCTCCTGCGGTCAACGATACCGCGGCGCCGGCGAACACCGACGACAAGCCGATAGTCTCTATGGCCAGCGTGTCAGATGGCGTGGTCTTACTGTCGACCGTTCGCGCGGAGGCCCTCGACGTTCACGGCAACGCTTTCCCGGTCCGTATATTACTAGATAGCGCGAGTCAGGCCAACTTCGTTACCGAGAGCTGCCTTCAGCGAGGCGGGTTCGCTCGGACCAAGCACCGCGTGACGGTATTAGGCGTCAACGAAACTAAGGCCGCCACTACAAGGGGCCTTATCTCATTCATTATTCGAGTGCGAGGTAGAGCCGATACTCGACTCCCGGTCGAAGCCACGGTGCTTCCTCGCATCACCTCGCCGCTGCCTCACAGCCGTATCGAGGCGAAGTCGTGGAGTCATTTGCGGGGACTGACACTCGCCGACCCGGAATATTATCTGCCGGGCGCTGTCGACTTTCTACTAGGGGCGGAATCTTTCGTCTCCGTGCTGCGCGACGGCCGGCGTACCGGTAAAGATGGCGAACCGGACGCCTTTAATACATTGTTCGGATGGGTTCTAATGGGCGCGGTCTCGCCCTCGTTACAGGTGCAATCCTTGCACTCCTTCGCCACCACTCTTGAATCGATTGACGCCGCGGTGGGGCAGTTCTGGAGACTGGAGGAGGTGCCCGAACATGTTCCTTGCTCCGAGGAGGATCGACGTTGCAGAGAGATCTTCGACAGAACCACTTATCGCGACCATTCGGGTCGCTTTGTCGTGTCGTACCCATTCGCCTCGGACCCTCCTACTTTCGCAGATTCTCGGCCGATAGCCGTTAACAGGCTACGCGCCTTCGAGCGTCGATTTAAATCAAATCAAGAATTTCGGGACAGCTATAATGCGTTCATGCAGGACTACTTGGATAGCGGTCACATGGAGCTGGCGAGCGATCCCTTTCCCGCGGACGGTCGCGTGTATTGCTTGCCCATTATGGGGTGCATAAAGTAGACAGCACTACTACAAAGCTCCGAGTCGTTTTCGATGCTTCGTCGAAATGCCCGAACGGGCTATCTTTGAACGATACTTTGCTTAGCGGCCCGAAGTTGCAACCCGACATAGTCGCGGTCCTACTCCTCTTTCGCGCGGAGCCCGTAGCCATCACCGCGGACGTGAAACAAATGTTCCGGCAGATCTGGGTGAACCCGGAGCATCGCGATTATCAGCGCATCGTCTGGCGCTTTTCGGAATCGGATCCGATTCTCGACTACTTGCTCACAACGGTTATCTTCGGTAACACGGCCTCTCCGTTTCTGGCGATTTATTGCCTCCTTAAGTTGGCTCACGATAACCGGGATAAGTACCCTTTAGTCTACACTATACTGCTCGAGTCACTATACGTGGACGACGTCGTGGCCAGCGTCCGCACCGTTGAACGAGCCATCGCGCTTCGCGATCAATTACTCGAATTATTTCGGAGCGCCGGCTTCGAGTTGCGAAAATGGGCGAGCAGCCATCCCGCCGCGTTGGAAGGGCTCGACCCAGAAATCTGCAGTCAGACAATGCTGTCGTTCGAATCGCCCGAAGATCAAGCGCTCAAGGTCCTGGGCCTTCGCTGGCACTCGCAGTCGGATAGCTTCGGTTTTCAACTTAACCCGCTGACTCGAAAGTGCACTAAGCGTACGATCTTATCGGAGGTAGCGCGTATCTTCGATCCCTTGGGATTCTTGGCGCCACTGACATTTACCGCGAAACGATTGATACAGCGCTTGTGGACGCTGAAGCTCGAGTGGGACGACGAGCCTCCGGCCGATGTTCGCCGTCAATGGGAGCGTTACCAAGCCGAGTTTGACGCGCTAGCCTCCCTTCGTATTCCCCGCACAGTTCCCGCGGGCGATAGCGTCCGTCGCGAGTTACACGGCTTTTGCGACGCGAGCGAACAGGGATATGGGGCGGTAGTGTACCTACGTATTGTGACTCCGTCGGAAACTAAAATCGTGATTCTTTGTGCCAAGTCTAAGGTGGCCCCGTTACGCGCTATCTCTCTACCCCGTATAGAGCTCTGCGTTGCGTTGCTCCTCGCGAACTTGATGGCTTACGTCCGTCAAGTCCTGCGAGGACACATAGAAATCGATGAAGAGTATGCCTGATCCGATGCCAGGCTAGTTCTGAATTGGATCCTCTCTTCCCCGCATCGATGGAGGACCTTCGTTCGTAATCGCGTGGCCAAAATTCAGGAAAAGACCTCGGTCGCGGCTTGGGGCCACGTGGCTACCGAGTTCAATCCAGCCGATCACTGCTCGCGTGGACTCTTCCCGCGCGAGCTTGTCGCTAATGCACTGTGGTGGAGAGGCCCTGAGTGGCTGATAGACTTCGAGTCCCGCACCGAGCCTGTTAATTCTGAAGAGCCGATTCTATGCGAGGAGGAAAGGATCGTCGCACTCGTCGCGTGCGATACGCCCAGCGCCATATCGCCCTTATTAGATAAATTTTCGTCGTTAGATAAGATTTGTAGGATAGTAGCGTATATCCGAAGATTTACAAGTCGATCCAGGGCCCAACCGGTGCCTGCCACTGAGGCCGTGGACCAACTTGAAGCGTATTCGGCGTTATTAGCAGTAGTAAAAGTCGTTCAATCGGAATTCTTTCCCGAGGAGATTGATCGAATTAGAAACGGGAAAAGAGTGCCCAAGCCTCTTCTCAAGCTCGCTCCGTTTCTAGACGCCGCGGGTGTTCTCAGGGTGGGCGGCCGGCTCAGCCACGCGGGGTTGAGCTTCGAGGTCAAACACCCTGTACTGCTGCCTAACCGGCACAGACTCACCGAGCTTGTTATAGAGCAAGCGCATCGTGCACACTTGCATCCAGGCAGACGTACGCTCCAGTATCTGCTTGCTCAGCGTTTTTGGATCCTCGGAGTACATCAAGCGATCAGACGAGTCCTCTCCGATTGCTACAGATGCTTCCGAGCGAATCCCCGAGCTCTTCAACCCCCCATGGCCGACCTCCCGGTCGAAAGGGTTAGCGCAGTCAAGCCGTTCTCCGTCAGCGGCGTGGACTTCGCGGGGCCGTTTTCGATAACCCTTCGCCGGGCTCGGGGAGTCTCTGCCTTCAAGGCTTATGTGTGCCTTTTCATCTGTTTCGCCGTTAAGGCAATCCATTTAGAAGTCGCTCTTTCGCTGTCCACAGACTCCTTTCTCGCTGCGCTGCGGCGCTTCGTGGCCCGACGCGGACGCTGCTCGCTGTTATACAGCGATTGCGGCACGAATTTCGTGGGAGCATCGCGAGAACTCGAACAGCACATGTGCCCACGCAGCGGAGCGAGAGAGGATCAAATGGTCATTTAATCCCCCCTCTGCGCCCCATTTCAGGGGCCTCTGGGAGGCGGGAGTCAAATCGTTTAAGACCCATCTTCGACGGGTGGTGGGGGATCAAACCCTATCGCTGGAAGAGTTCACGACGGTACTCGCGCAGATCGAGTCCGTCTTGAACTCTCGACCCCTCTGCCCGCTGAGCACCGATCCGTTGGATCTCGAAGTCCTCTCGCCGGGACATTTTCTAACTATGGAGCCCCTCGTGGCCGTCCCCTCGCCCGACCTGACTCCGCTGTCGACGAATCGCTTGGGTAGATGGCAGCTAGTACAGCGGATCCACCAAGACTTTTGGAAGCGCTGGCACCAGGAGTACCTTAGTACCCTGCAGCAGCGTCCCAAATGGTGGACCTCGACTCACCCGCTCACCGTGGGCTCGCTAGTGCTCATCAGGGATGATAACGCGCCTCCTTTGCGCTGGAAACGCGGTCGTATGAAAGCGCTGCATTTAGGTAGCGATGGCGTCTCGCGCGTCGCCACGGTCCGGGTGGCGGACGGCTCGATTTCGCGGCCCCTAGTAAAGCTGTGCCCTCTGCCAATGGGCACACTACCGCGGGCGACCGACACTCATGGTTAAAAAATACAACAAGTTGTATTTTGGTGGGCGGTATGTTTGGCGCTCACATGTATATAGTGTAATATAGTAGTTCTCGCACATGTATATTATTGATATGGTTATTGATTCGCGAATATTCGTTGTAGGTTAGTCATTAAACTCATAATCGTTAGAGCTTAATGTTAGTCATTAAGCTCATAATCGTTAGAGTGAACGTCGGTAACAGCGAAGTCGTGATTTGGGACTCGCGCGAAACGTTGGCGGACCGCGACAGGTGTCAATATTCGCGCGACTCACCCGACTCGTGCTGCCCGCCCACGGGTGGCAGGCCCAATTATTGGGACAGTAGTACTTGCTCGGGCCGTACTTCCAAGAGCGCGAGCCGAGAGAGTGCCGGAGCACTCGCACTCCCGTAAGAATCGCCGACGAGACAACTCCGAATACTAGCTACCATCGAGTACTCGTGGAAGTCGTTAGAACGTCGTGTGCCTGCTTGCCCGTTTTGCATGTTGCTTGCTGCTCTCTTGCTTGCCTGCCTGCTACTTTGTCTGCCTGCACTCCCCCGCTTGCTCAAGGAGGATCACCCGAGAGGACAGACGAGAACGGCCGAGAGAACATCCCAGGAGGGCGCCGGGCTGCGATACGGTGAGTCGCTTCGCATTTTTGCCTTAATCGCTTTCGTTAACTCGCGAGGGGATTACCCCTCTGGTCCTTCGAATCACCCGTGTACAGGCCAATTGCAAATCCGGGGCGCGATAAATACCCCCCCGAGCATATAGTATATTATATTATTATTATATATTGGGTGTTTACTTTTACTGATCAGATTTCTAATCGGATTGGAAGCAGTGATATCAACCGACGTCAGGAAAAGTTCCTAGACTAATCGAATTAACGAAACATGTCCTCGGAACGATCCGATTAGCTCTTCAAGAGTCAGGGCAGTGAAGGTGAAAATATAAAGAAATATCCAAATAGGTAAAGTACTTTATGGATCTTATAATTATGTTCAACCTCCTCCAAATGTTTATTAATAAAATGTATTTATATTTATGTATTAATGTATATAATATATTATATGTCACCGATATTTTAGAAAAATGAAGAGACTAACCTCACTTTATTTCATTAACGTAAAAGTTTATTACAATAATTTTTTCATATTTCTGAAAATGGATACAAGGCCATGTGAGCACGAGGAAGAGCTAGATGTTCAAGATCAATTTGGTATGTACATTATAATATTAAAAAGATGATTTTATTATTATCTTTATTATTCTTTAGCTAAATTAATTTTATATTATTAATAAAGATTTTCTTAAATATATTTTATCTTCTTGAAACAAAAATATTATATATACATATTATATTTTGCTACAGAAAATGGTAGATATCAGTGGACTGTAAAAACTACCAAATTGTTAATAGAAAAAGTCAGGAAACATATCTCGGCTTTAAATAACAAAAATACTATACAGAAAAGAGTATGGAAGGAAATAGCGAGTAGCTTCAATAAAAATGATTATAATGTTACTGATGAACAGTGTTCTATTAAATGGAAAAACTTAAAACAAAAATATAAATCAGTACTTGATGCCAATAATAAGACTGGTAGAGCTAAAATGTCATGGGAATACTTCGACGTAATAGATGATTTTATGCATACTACACCTGAAACAAGGCCTACACACGGATTTCGGCTGAACAAAAGAGAAATAGGAGATATTGAATTCGATGCAAAAAATATAGCACCAGAAAATTCGCTTAGTCATACCAGAAAACGTTCAAGAAAGCATCATGAAACATCATTAAACGAAAAACTGTATCAACAAAGAGAAATGCATCACAGGGAAAATATAAAAATAAAAACGAAGTTTTTGACATTACTTGAAAAATATGTAGAGAAGTAGTAGGCGTAATTTTTTAAATTTAATTATTTAATACTTTAGTAATATTATTTTGACTAACACGTGTCCTAATTACTTAATTATATGCCATTAACTGAAAGTAAAAAATGTGATAATAAAACCAAAAAAGTATTATTTTAGTTGAATGTTATGAAAATGTATTATTTTAGTTGAATATTACGTTAATGAGGAATAATTTTTATTTCAAGTTAAAGACTGATATTAATGTGGCGATTTAAAACAAATGTTTCTTTTATTTTTTAACTTAGGTTTTACTTGCGTTAATGTAACATTAAAAAAAAAACATTTTTATTTATTTCAAATATGTTCAGTTTGTTACAGATATGTATGTTTATGTTAGTTTATGTAAGTTACAAAATGTTGCAAATATGTATGTTTTGTTAATGTATTTTGCAAAATGTAATAAATATATTTTATTAAGTATGCATTAATGTGTGTACTCTTCGGTCTTAATGTCTCCTTGAATATTAATATTATCGTATTACTAGAATCACCAAACAAAAATTGAGACTTTTTCTATACCTATATTTTAAGAGTTGTATATAATCATCATTTATATTACAAATATTATTATTATTTTGTATTGCACGTTTAGAAAATGTTGACATTAGAGAGAATAAAAATAATGTTTTGAAAATTATCATTAGTAATTATATAGTAAGTGTGAAATAATATTTCTTTTTTCATCACCTTGTAGTTGTATATTATTATAATCAATTTCCATTGGTTCTTCAACATCAATATTTTCAAAATGTTCATCCTCATTGTCTATACAAATATTATGCAAAATGCAACATGCTAATATAAACAAGGGTATCATTTCAGTATTATACAAATACATGTATTTTAATTTCCGAAATCGTCCTTTCAATATTCCAAACGCTTTTTCTATTGTAACACGGGTCGATGATAACTTTGTGTTATAATTAGTTTGTGGTTTAAATGTCCGTTGTCTCGATATGGAGTGAGCATGTAACATAATAAAGGATATGCAGAGTCAGGTAAAAGGTGTGTATTTAGTGGAAAATATCTTTCAACGTTATCATTAATCACTTGTTGGATATCACTCATCCGCCAAACTCGTGCATCGTGGACACTACCACAAACTCCCGTAAAAACGTCTACAAATTTCATTCTGTGATCACATATACCTTGTAATAAGATCGAATGATAACCTTTTCTGTTAATGTAATTATTTGCATTCTCGATAGGAGCACTAATCGGAATATGAGTACCGTCTATGACACCCACTACGCCCGGAAAATTGCTTATAGCGGCAAATTGATGCTGTAAGTGCAATAATTCATGATACTGTGGCCACTTAATGTAATTTTGAACGTGTTGTTGTAGTACATAAGCTACATTATATGTATACTTCCATATGGTATTTTTGCACAACCCAAATCGATCTGCAACGGATCTGAAATTAAAAATAAAATGTAACATTGTTGAACATTGGAAAATTATAATATTGATGTTATTTTCATTGCTAGTTTGTATTTACTGAGTTAATACATAAATGAGTTAATACTCTGGTACGTAACAATTTTTATTATATTAAAAGAAATAGATATCATTACGTATGATAGATATTATTATAACCTGTAAACTTCTTGATTACCAAATATCCACAAAGCTATAGCAATTTGTTAGTAGTAGTAGTAATAGACAAGTGGGTGGTTACACAAGGGCCCTTGACGGTACCTAGATCTAACTGATCCTTTGTGCCTCCCCACTCTTTTATTTGCTAGGTCTATAGGATCAGCCCTGAGCCTTGTACCAGGTTTATTAAGTCTATAACCCTAGCACTTGCCAGATCCTGGGGACTTAGGTACGTTTGTCCCCAAGTTTTATATCTTTTGCATACAAGTGCCGGACAATGGCACAGTATATGCACGTTGTCTTCTTTTTCGTCCCCACATAGGCGGCACTCTTTTCGTTCCGCGAGTCCGAGATTGAATAAATGGGCTCTGAGTAAGGCGGAGTGGCCAGTGAGCAGCCCCACCGCCATTCTCAGTTTTTGTTTTGTCAGCTCCAGTAATTCTTTAGCTCTTCCTGGTCTGCTGTTTTTCATCAAAGTCTTGGCCTGGCGGCAGGTTTCTAATTTCTCCCACCTGGACAAGTGCTCCTTTTTCAGGCAGCTTTTTATGATTTCTTTTCCTACTGCGAAGGGTATTCCCGCTACCTGGTCAGATGGTGCTTTGTTTGCTCCCTTCTTAGCCAGTAAGTCTGCGGTTTTGTTTCCGGGTATTCCTTGATGCCCAGGTACCCATACCAAGGTGACTTTATTTAGTCCACTTGGTCTCTCTAGCGCCAGCATGCAATCCCAAACCAATGCTGATTCGGTGGTTGTTTTTACTAGCGCTAGTGTAGCTGCCCTGCTGTCTGAGCAGATATTTATCTTCCTTCCTCTCGTGTTGTTACTAAGGAGGTGTTCCGTGCACCTCAGGATAGCCAGTATCTCAGCAGTAAATACTGTTGAGTGGCTTCCCACAGGAATACTCTCCCTGTGGTCATCCTTCGGCCCATAAAATCCTGCTCCAAAGCAGTTGTCGATGCCCGACCCGCTGGTGAACCATAGATCCACATTGGGATCCCTGACTCCCTTCGGGTCCGTCCATTCTTTTCTGGTTGGTATTCGTATCGTAAAACGTTTTACCAACTGGTATTTCCTTAGAATTCTATCCTGTTTTAGAGTGAAAGGGTTTTTCTGGAGTAGGCCGAGCCTTGTGTGTCCCAGACCTGTATTCCTCCATTCTCCCTGACACTTTAGTCTGTATGCTGTGTTCCTGGCTGCATGTTCCACGGCAAGGTCCAGTGGAGGTATACAGAGTGCAATTTCTAGCGCCTCCGTGGGTGTAGTCTTCATAGCCCCTACTGCAGCCCTTAGGTGACTCCCTTGTAGGTTTTCAGCAGGTTCTTTGCCTCCACTTTCCTCGCCCTGGGCCACCAGATCACAGACGCATAGAGCAGCCTCGGCAACAGCACCGCCCTGTATAGCCATAATGCTATACTAGCTTTGATGCCCCAAGACTTGCACATAGCTCTTCTACACATCCACATACACGAGTAAAATTTCTTCCTGCTTTCTGCAAGATGTATTTTCCAGCTAAGTTTGGTGTCTATAAACAGGCCCAAATACTTAACTGATGTTGTGAACGGGATAACCTTTCCCCAGAGTTTAAAAGGCTCAATAGGTTCTGGTTTGTATTTCCTGGTGAAGATCATTATATTGGTTTTTGATGGACTAACCATCAGACCTTTGGCCTCGCACCACTTTTGTACGATTTTTAAGGCATCGTTCATTCGATCCCTTAAAATATTTAGAAAGGATCCTGTGATCACTATGGCTATGTCGTCCGCATACAGATAGGTCAGGAAGCCTTTTCTTTGTAGTTTCATCAGAAGGTCATTGACTACGAGGCACCACAGCAGGGGAGATAGAACCCCTCCTTGCGGGCACCCCTTGCCCGGTTTGCCACTAATGATAGTGTCGTTGTGCGTGACCGTTAGGTTGTGACCGGACGGAGGGCCGGTAATATTTTCGACTCGATTTTATGTGACTCTATCACGGTCGCCACTCGGTTTTATCTCTACCCACCGAGAAAGATATGAATACAATTATCACTGACCCTTTCGTTGACCTTGCTAATCCCCTTCTCTCTGTTTCAGGCTCTCTGGATTGACCGCTGCAGGACTGCCGCTGGACCGTCGTGGGATTGCCGCTGTGCACCGCGTGCTTCCTCGGGACCTTCGCTGGACCGCCGTTGGATCTCCGTATCGAGATGCCGACAGGTAAGGTATGCAGGTATCTCGGGAACAGGATAGGTGAAAGAACTTTCACTCATTTCGATATCGGGTAAAATTTAATTTATTTCCCCTTTATGTTACAGATACAAACACCCCGTACGCGTAACCGCACTCTACGATTATTATTTATTCGCGATTCGACGTGTGTTGTAATTATTGTAAACGGATTCGCTCCGCACGCGGGATATCTCGTTGTTCGCCCGGTAAGCGCCTTCGACGGAAGTTACTGATCTTATATTCACGCCCACACTGTACCACGTTCGGCGAGAGATTCCTCGTTACTCGATTAATTATCTAACCGGTTCTTTATATTGTTCACGGATTCGCTCCGCACGCGGGATATCTCGTTGTTCGCTCGACGATGGCAAGTTCGCGTTTTCACGACGAGCAAATACTTCGCTCTTACCGGGATAGATCGGACCACGGCACACGTCCGCACTTTACCATGGTCGGCGAGAGACTCCCCGAGTCCGTCGTCGTTTCGTGCGTCGTTCGCACACGGCGTCACGCATTCGCCAGATGTGCTCACGTGGCTCCATTGTGTCCCCGCTGTATATAAGCTCATGTTCGGGCTTCGTTCGTCGCAAACAAGTTTTTCATACGCTTTCTCGAAGCCTCGATAATATACCGGGTATACAATTCGCGTACATTTATCTACTTCTGGAATATTCCATTACACAACGGGTGACTCGCGTCGTTTCGCATATTTCGATACTTAATATATTCGTCGCGAGTGTTTGTACATGTTCCCTTACAATGGTACCGCCTTCTTAATCAATAACGTCCTCGAAGTCTCCTTGTCTTCGACGGCGTTATCATTAGCTACCTCTCGATTACCTATCCGCATTGCCACACGCTCGTACAATTCCCTCCTACGATTTTACAAATTTCATGTTGGAAATCCATCGATTTCGCATCATGGGTGTGACGGGCGTATGTCATTGCGCCTACATATCAAATCTCGCTTCGATCGGATGACGCGTTCGCTAAGTAGCCTCCTGGGCCTCGCAGTGCAATTCCGACTTCATATTCGCGCCCTCTGGGTCGCCTGGGACCCATTTCCAGTCTTACTTCTTCGATCCGACTTCCGGTTCGCTATTTCCCGGGGCGTTGGTCGGACATTGACGCCAACCCTACGGGGCTGTTATTTGGGACCTAGTACATCCGTTCGTAATGCTTGTTCCTGGAGAAGTGTCCCGGATCGCTACTTCCTGGGGCACTCGTCCGATTTCGACGGGATTGAATTTACGTGTTTCCCTCGTGTCCCTGAACATGCCTACGCTGTTCGCGTTCGCGTATCTGTCCCCGTTCGCTAGTTTCCGGGGCGTTGATGCCACGCGGATGCCGCTTGACTATGTCGTTGTTCGCGCTCCCCTGAGGTCATCGGTAACCTCCGTTTCGTTCGCGGACGCTCCGTTTGCCCGTTTCCGGGGCAATCGACCTACGTTGACGGGAAAGTGTTCGCTGTGTTCCTCGCGATCCCTAGAAGTCATCGGTGAGGTTTGTTCCTGTGGAAGATGCCTGGTTCGCTAAGTAGCGAACCTGGTGTGCCATCGACATGGGACTTGCTCTGCCGTGCGTCCCAGGTGTCACAGGTGTCGCTCGCGACGAGACATCTTTCAACTCGTTATATCTCCGGAACTACGCGTTATTTTGCGCCGCGAGTTGCGGAATCGTGTTCTACGCTTCGCGCCTGTTCTCCACGCGAAAGTGGTTTTTCACTTTTGGGAACTTACTCTACTCGTTACGCGGAGTGTTAATTTAACCTTAAAGCCGCGTAACTTTATCCAATTACGCGTTTTACTTATCCTTAACATACGTTTACGCAGGGTATTAAACATGGGAGCAATGTTTAAAGGAAAATAAACTTTTATTCATGTCCTCGCGTCCTTACAAAGTAACTTAACCTATTATCATCACGGACAGCGTTCGACTAGGGCGTTTTGTACTTCGTTGCCTTATTTAGTCAGTCTTAAACTTATATTATTGCGCAACAGCGCTTTATATCTATTCTACTATTTAATACAATGATGGCGGGTCTTCCGCTCGCGCTACTGCTGTTCCTTGTCCTCCCTCTTCACCATCGGGATGACGGCGCGGTCACGAGGGTCTCCCGTAATTTCTTCCTGCGAGCTGCTCTGCTCGCTGTCGGCGCGCTCCTTGGTTGAGAACCGCATGCAAATGGCGGTCCTCTCCAACTGGACAACCATTTCTCTTCGTCGCGGTGCCGCTCCTGGCGCCACCTCCATCTTGGCCATTTTGGCCAGTAGTGCCACCGGCGTGGGCACCCTTAGCGGCTCCATTATGGCGGCTGACTGCTGCAACCCAGCTGTCGGCTGCAAGGTTTCTCCCCGCCAGCATACTCATTACCCAATCCACTAGCGGTTCCGGGACCCCGTGTCTGATCAGCGCTTCCCTGATGGCTGTGTTCGAGGTGCTATCAAAAGCCCCTTCTATGTCCAAGATGGTTTCAATAACATATCCTTTCGCCTCTAGCTGTGTCTCTATCTTGCCCGTCAGGTGGTGTAGGGCGGTCTCCGTGGACCTGCCCTCCCTGTAGGCATATTGAGCACTAGCCAGAGGGTGGTCTGCTAGTGGTCCGTTCTTGAGAAACCTATCAATCAGTCTCTCCAGGGTCTTTAGCAGGAAATATGTTAAGCTGATAGGTCTGTAATCCTTAGCCCTGATGTGTCCGTTTCTTCCGGGCTTGGGAATAAACACCACTAGTGGCTCTCCATGTTTGGGGGACATGTCTTAGAGCAATGCTTGCCCTAAAGATTTTGGTCAATGGGCCTATCATTGCTCCCAGTCCCTCCTGTAGAAATATGGGGTGTATGCCGTCCGGTCCCGATGCCTTATAAGGCTCAAAGGAGCGAACTGCCCACTCCACTGCTTGTGGATAAACCACTTTTGCTGCCAACGTCCATGCCCTGGGCTTATAAGTAGCCCTAGGTTGTTGTTGGTTTTCCGTGGCTAAGGAGGTCTTCCGAAATCCCGGAAAGTGGACTTCCATGAGATGGTTCAGAGTCTCCTCAGTTGTTTCGGTGAATTCCCCACTAGGGAGCTTAAGGCAGCTCCACTGTGGGTTACTCTCTTTGCAGAGGATTTTGCAGAATCTGGACGCTTCTGGAGCACTCTCGATTCCCTCGCAAAAGTTCCTCCACCCCATCTTTTTCGCCTTAACTATCGCTTTTTTGTATGTACGCTGAGCGTTCCTGTACTTTTCCCAGTCTCCCGGCGTATTTAAATTTTTGGCCCTATTGAATAGTCTTCTTGCCTCAGCCCTGAGTCCCGATAGCTTCCCATTCCACCACGAGATCCTGACAGTTCATTTCAAAGGATTCCCTGATAGCATCACTCATAAAGTCTGACGCTGCCTCTAGGTCCTCCCTTGTGTGGAATCTGGTCGGTGCCTTTTTTAGCCGACTAGTTAAGTCAGCCCTAAAGCCCTCCCAGTTTGTTTTCCTGGGGTTTCTCCCCCATTGTTCCTCTTTTCGCACTTTCACAAGGTCGAATCGAATCTGTCTATGGTCGGACCCTGAAGGTTCATTCGAGACCCTCCATCCCGCCACCAGATCCATCACGCCCCTTGTGCACAGTGTGATATCTATCACTTCCTGTCTTCTAGAGTCCAGGAAGGTGGGTTCCGTTCCTCAGTTTAGGATTTGTAAGTCGGTGTTCATGACAAAGTTAAGTAGGCTTTCCCCTCTTGAGTTTATATCGGTGCTTCCCCACACCAGATGATGTGAGTTCGCATTGCACCCCAAGAGTAGCTCTAGCCCTCTTTCCTTCGCATAATCCACTAACTCTATCATGTTTCTCTGGGGAGGCCGTTCTTCCGAATCGTAGGGCATGTAAACAGATCCCACTATCAGATCCCTGACCCCCCCCCCCCGTCGTTCATTTTAAGTTTCAGTTTTACAGCGACCAAGTCGCCGTCACTGAATTGTCAGACAGACAGTAACAGACAAGCGTCTAGTCCTTTTGTCACAATGCAGGCCCTTGGTCGTTCTGCATTGTCGGCTTTAAATAGCCTACCACAACCACCCAGGCCCCTAATGTGTCCCTTAATGAGCCACGATTCCTGGATGAGGAATAAGTGCTTTGTGTGCATCTCAGCTGCGCACCTGGCTAGTACCGCCGAGGCGCTTTTGCTATGATGCAAGTTAATTTGAATGAAGGGGACATTCGAGTCTGTCATTTTTAGGCAGTACCCGTCTTGTCCTCCTTCTTACTTGAAGCCCCTCCGCGGTCACCTCCAGGCAACTTAAAACAACCTGACTTCGATACGCGGATCTAGCTCGCGGCGTGGCTGGGTTCGAAGGAGGCGCGGAGGAACAGATGCGAGGTGTGTGCCGGCGAAATAAAGCGTATCGTTTTGATAACAGAAACAGAGCGTTTATTCAACAATAGTAAATACTCGCGGGGTATAGAGGTATGCGCAGGTACATAGATCGGGCGGAGCCGATATCGCGGATCGGAGCGCGTACAAAGGGCGCGTGGCGCGAAGGCGGCGAGGAGCCGCGTGATTCCGCGGGAAAGGCGAAAGGATTACTCGAGCGCGGACTGTCCACCGAGAAGCGCTCGGTGGAGGCAGAGTAGAAGCTCTGTCCCCTGTGGCAGGCGTCGCGGTTTCGAGGAGATATCCGACGAGAAGCACTCGGTGGAGGCAGAGAAGCACTCTACCCCCTGTCGGATTGTCTCGGGTATGAGGAAGCCGGTCGTCGGCCGAGACACACTCGGTGAAGCTAGAGGAACTCTCTATCTTCTTTCTGACTGACGGAGGCGGGAGCTCAGGATCGGTCGGATCGGTGATCTGGTCGGTCGCAGAATCGTTCTAGCGTTAGAAAACGCTTCTTTATATACCCGTCGCGACAGCGTTACGGCGTGGCGGGGGTAACGGCGTCGGCAATCGCGAGCGCCGGGATAGTGCGGCGGAGCGGTCGGATATTACGGCGTCCCGACGCCGTGATTGCGTTCGGCGGTTCTCGGCCGTTTTCGGCACCGCTCGACGCTCTGAGGCGATTGCCGCGGTAAGTTCGTTCGCGGACTTCCTAATTTTGGGTGTTTAAAAAGTGGGCACACAGTGCCCGTTCTTCGCCCGGCGGATGGTCGGCCGGGCGGTTGCGGCTGGTTGTTCGGCCGGAACGATGCGTCTTGCGGGGCGCATCGTTACAAACTTAACCGTCGCCTGACCGAGTCCACAGAAGGGTTTGAAGTTGAGCGCTTGAAGAGCCCTCGACGCTCCCTCCCCAATAAGAGCAGCAAAGTGGGTGCTCGTGGCATCCCTGCTCTTACTGCCCCTCGCGACCACCCAGTCCGCAGCTTGGAGACCCTCGTTTTGTCAAGTAGCTCTATCACTTCCTTGACAGGCATTTTAGGGTCCTCTACATGCACTACTACTCGATGTCGCCTAGGCAGTTCATCGAGCCGCATTGCACGCAGCCGGACCCCGTTTAAATCTATTACCGAAGTTAGGCTTCGAAGCCACCCTTCGGTTTCTACATCGGTGCAGTTAAAAATAACTGCACTGTCCCTATCTGCGGTGCCCTTGAAGGTGGGAGCTTTAGTACCCCTCGCAATGCTGAGGATACTTTCCCTCACCTTTTCCTTCAAGAGAGCCGTCTCTTTGTCGTCCAGCTTTCGTTCGGGATATTCCATGGGTACCATGGTCACCCTAACTAGGCCGGATGTTGTCTGGGCAAAAGTCCTCTGATCTACAGCGATCTTAGGCCTTTTTCCCAGCTGTGCAGTGCTGGGACTGGGTTAGGTTAGGTGTGCTCTGTTCCGATCTGAGCCGTTTGCACGACCCAGCGGATGCTCGCTCCCCCGTCTCTTGCATTGCTGCAGAAGCAGAGTTCGGTTCTGTAGCGGGCTTTTCAGCGCCGCTGCTCCCCTCCATCTGCTTCTGCTTTCTGTAGCGACGACGTGCCGCTCCACTGTATCTTTTCCGGCTTTTACCAGCTTGTGGTTGGGCCTTATTCGGCTCCTCCCCCAAGCTACCCGGTCTAGCTTCCTCTGGTCGCTCGTCACCTAAGGTGGCCACGCCCTGGAGGACTTGCTCATACTAATTGTTGTTTTTATTCAAATCCATTTTTGATCCCACGAGTACCGCGGTCGCGCTATATCACCCGGGCAGAGCCGCGAATGCCCGGGGCTTGGCTCCCCCCGAAGGGATTACTCCCGGAGGTCGCCCGGTTTCCGGGAGGCACCGTTAATGACGCAGCACCCCCTGCGCCACGCAGCCATCAGCACGGTGCTCACACCTTGGCTTGGGGGATTCCTTTTGGTCGGGCGCGCCCGGCTACACCCCTGAGTGGGTGATCCCCGTGCGCGCCCTTAAGCCCCCCCACCCGCCTCAGAGCGGCCACCCGCAGCCCCCGAGAACACCGGGTCCGACGAGCGGTCCCGTCGTCCCCGCGCCCCGCGAACCACGCACACCCACCCCGAGGCTTCGGCAAGGTAGGAACCCGTCGGGGGAGAAGCAATTTGTTTCTCAGGTATTATTTTGGGAAAGTTGTTATTTTGTAATAAATATGGCCCAATGTGTTGTATCAATACTTCAAAAGTTTCTTTTCTAATTCTAAAATGGGATTTAAAATCTAAAAAAAAAACAATATACATATACATATATAATAATATTACAAAAAAGTACAACAAAGTATTACAAAAATGTATAACATTGATATTTTAAAATGAATATTAAAAATTTTATACACTTATATATGCATGTACACAGATCATATTTAACGATATTTAAATAAATTTCTTATTGTTTTAAAATATTTAACTCACATTATTGAATGACACTGTTTAAAATTATGTTCAATTTTATAAATATGTGTGTGTGTATGTGTATATGTACATATATTACGTATCTGTCAACGAATAATGAAGAACAACATTATCATAAAAGTTATTAATTTTAATGTGCTCTTTTCTTATACGTATTTGCCACAGAGGTTCATTTTCCTCATTATTATCCTCATCCAATATTATATCCCATAATAGTGGGAATAAGTCCATTATTTGTATTCTAAAGAATATTTATGAAAATATTAGACAAGAATATAAATAAAATTATGTTAATGAAATAAAGTGAGGTTGTAACCGGACGTTACTCTCTGAGGCACGAAGACACACGAAATGTCTGCCTATCACCCGGTCGCCACTCGGTTTCGCCTGTATCAATCGAGAAGGTATTCTGATTTCTTATTTCGATACGCTGACTGCGCTTGGCTAATCCCCCTTTCTGTTTCAGGTCGCCGCCTAGGATGCCCCGCTGCCGCTGCCTGCTGCCCCGGATCCTCGCTTCACCGCATACTAGGACACCGATGGACAACGCTGGACTTCGCCGACGTCACAGGTAAGTAGGTAATTAGCGCGCGTAATTAATCGAAACCTCTTTTCAGCTTCTTGTCTCGACTTTGTCTTCACCGCCGCCGACTATTCCGGATCCTCGCTTTGCCGCATACCGGAAGTACGTGGGACACCCGATGGAATTACGCCGAAGGACAAGGTACGTCGCAGGTGAGGAATTCTGAGTAATTCGACACTGCGTATATAACAATTAACGAATCTTTATTACAGATTGCCGTTATGTTTTACAATGGTTACACTTTGCACGCTCGTGCAGGTTTACGCAACAATCTTCGCACGCTCGTACGCGATGCGCGGTTATATTTGGCTATTTGTCGCCGCTCGCTTTCGTATCCCGAGTAGATTTAACGCGGTGGTACGCGGGCGTTCTTGGTTGTGATATACCGTGCACAACTACCGACTCGAAAGACTAAGTCAGGGTCCGCACTCTCCCATACTATTTTTTGGTCTAGCGTTTCAGCGCCATCTAACTTGGGTCCCTCGTGAATTGGGGAACTACGTAGCAAAATGGCGTCATCCGTCGGTAAAAATGCGCAACGTTTTAGTATCCATAGGGCCAGTTTCACCATCTCCGATTAATGTGATCCTCCGATTACATTCACTCTTGATCTCTTTCTAATCGTAAGAAAGAGACAAAGAATGAATTTTGAAGGATCACGTTAATCGGAGATGGTGAAACTGGCCCTTACATTTATTAGTAAAATAAAGAATTAAATTATTTATAAAAAATATATATAAATACAGGATATTGAAATATGAGTACAAAAGTTATTATATAAGTTTTATAAATGTTTTTATTGTTGTTATACAACTCTGCGTGTAATAAAATTATAATACAATAATATTATTGACCTATACTATGTTTACGCGAGCATTACTTCTATAGTAACATACGATAATTTCTTCGCGTAAACGAGATTTTCTTTCGCGTAAACGGGATTTTGTAGTAACTAATGATAATTTACTCCGCGTAAACGAGTGCATTATCATAAGTTACTATAGAAGTAACGCTCGCGTAAACGTAGTACTAGTTTACATCCAATGTTTACAAAGCCTGTGAGGATTGTATACGAAATAATAAACAGTGTAAAGAGGATCCAAATCGTTTTAACTTACGATAATTTACTCCGCGAGTCAATTATCGTAAGTTACTACAGAAGGAACATTGCAAATGACAAATTTATTGTAACCAATGATCTGCGCGAGATTTGTAACTAGTTCTGCGACTCTACGGTCAAGAAGAAATGAAAAAAATTTGATATCAAAAGTTTGAAATTTGAAATTAGAAATTTGAAATTCAGCATACGACTATTTTCACATTTTAAATCGACGCTCTTAGAAAAATGCAACATTGACAATATCGGCAAGTCATTTCGGTACAATGACGTACGTACAAACTAAATTTGACGGCGAGGTCGCACTTCATATGAAGGATGAAACGTTTAAATATTTCACGCGTAGAGGCTACGATATTCCAAACGATTCTGAGTCGACCATTACAATTAAACCGAAAAAATCATTTCAGGCAGAAAAACCACATGAGCAAATAAAAAATTTATTGTAACGAATGACCTGCGCCAGATTTGTAACAAGTTCTGCGACTCTACGGCCAAGAAGAATTTAAAAAAATTTGAAATCAAGTTTGAAATTTAAATTTGAAATGCGGCATACGGCTATTTTCGCATTTTAAATCGATGCTCTTAGAAAGATGCAACATTGACAATATCGGCGTCATTTCGGAACAATGACTTCTGACGAACGAACTAAATTTGACAGCGAGGTCGCACTTCATATGAAGGATGAAACGTTAAATATTTCACGTGTTGAGGCTGCGATATTCCAATACATGAATTTTAAAATGTTATTACCTCGCGCGATCACCTCCCTGCACTTTATACTTGAAGACTTTGAAATACACCAACATTAGTGATTTGTTTTGTAGGTAGATACAATTTATCCACTTTGCACGATGCGGCTACACTTTGTCGTCGCAGGCACAGCAAACCTGTGGGACAGATGAAGAAGAGATGACTGGCGGTAAGTATATTCATAGTCGGACTTTAAATTTAAGACCGTCTTAAGTGCGATCTTAAGATGTAATGAACTAATCACAGAGCCGTATGAGCATCTTAAGATATTACTTTAGACAGTCTTGAAATAAGATCTGATTATGAATACTAGCCTTAGGAATACGGAAAATAAAATACCTGTGGAGGAACATCATTATTCCTTAATATCATATTCACAAACTGTTCTTGCACATGTGTGGTCGATGTAGTACGTTTGAAGGAAATTGATTTGATGTTATTCTTTGCTCTGGAGTCTTTAACAAGACGCTTGAGATATCGATTTCTGCGTCTCAATTTTATAGTAATATCATACAAAGATTTAGCTATAGGACTTAGATGACGAACACGTGTCACATTTCTTAAATTTGGTCTTACATGTTTGCTTCTTCTCGAAGATTTTTCCGTATTTCTCTGACCATTATCATTATCATTATTATTATCATTTTGGATAAAATCATTCTGAGAATCTACAACACTTTCTGTCTCTTGCCCTGAGATTGTCGGAACTTGATTTTGTTCTATATCTTCGCTATCTATTAAACTTTCTGTATCTTGCCCTGAGATTTTAGGAACTTGATTTTGTTCTATATCTTCGCTTACTTGTTGCGATTGTTCATTTTGTAAATGTAAATTGTTATCTATCGTATCAGCTACCATGACAGGTATTGCTGTCTTTATCAACTTACGACAATGTAGAGAACAGGAGTAATCTGTTTCTGAAAAGTGCTTATGGCATACTTTATATCTTTGCAAATCCTGAGCACAATAATTGGTTAACTGATCCAATTTTAAACTGTGTATCCATTGTGAACATCTCTCAATATCTTTTGGAAATTTGTGTGAAGGCACTTTTACTCCTGACTTGCAGCCAGGAACGCAACAACTTTTGCCCATGTTCTAATAAAAGTTAAGCAGTTTGGGAATTTTTGTAGAAACTCTTACAATTGTACTGTATTTAGAGATGTGCAAATCCGAAGGATTTGTGAAATCAAATCGAATTTCACTATTTGTTTCGAAACCACCCAGGTAGCACATACACGTTTCAAAAATGTTTTATAAGCGTTTTCCGAAACGTTTTATAACCGATTTCTGGAAACGTTTGTCACGAGTAAAAATGTCCATTCGAAAAACGTTCGAAGGAACGTTTCTTTACCGATCAAATAACGCTTAAAAAACTATTATAGAAACGTTTTGTTTTAACGATAAAGACATTTTAGATAAAGACGTTTAAAATTCCTACTTTTCACGTCTTTTCAACGTGTTTGTGCCGTCTTTGAGACATGTGTGAGAAGCTTCTAAAAGCTTTATGCATATGCCATTTATGACGTCTATTCTTTTTCGAAAAAATTCCTAAACTGGTGCACATTCATACAATAAGTTAAAGTGAAACAAAATATACTTGTCTCACTCTAACTTAATTCCATTACTGATGTTCACCAGTTCAGGACGTTGTTCAAAACGGAACACACGTATAAATGTTCTTTCAATGACCACGTTCAGCAGAACGTTTATTTTGCAACTGTTGGAATTTTTCTGAGCGTAGATTTGTACGATGACAAATAGATTGGTTCTTTACGGTTATGAAACTATGTATACGTTTAAAAACCGTATATGAAACTAATATGTGCTATCTGGGCAAATCAAACCAAACCGACAAAATTGCATGGAAATGTAAAAAAAAAATCAAATTGACAATATGGACCCGGCCTAATAGTTTGCACATCTATTAATTACGTATTAATATAATAAACTTACCAATCTGCTCCGTTCTTGACGAATGTGGAAGTGGAATGCAGACAAGGCCAAAGCGACAGGCTAACGCAACGTTTTACGTCGACACACGAGATACGTATGCGTACGATGCACGGAGGAAACACCGATCGCCGACTGAAAAATATAACTGACATTAATTTGTGCCGATTCTCGCTCGATTCACTATTTACGAATGATGATAGTAAACTTACCAATCTGTTCCGTTGACGAATGTGGAAGTGGAATGCAGACAAGGCCAAAGCGACAGGCTAACGCAACGTTTTACGTCGACACACGAGATACGTATGCGTACGATGCACGGAGGAAACACCGATCGCCGACTGAAAAATATAACTGACATTAGTTTGTGCCGATTCTCGCTCGATTCACTATTTACGAATGATGATAGTAAACTTACCAATCTGTTCCGTTGACGAATGTGGAAGTGGAATGCAGACAAGGCCAAAGTGTGAGGCTGACGCAACGTTTTACATCGACACACGAGATACGTATGCGTACGATGCACGGAGGAAACACCGATCGCCGACTGAAAAATATAACTGACATTAGTTTGTGCCGATTCTCGCTCGATTCACTATTTACGAATGATGATAGTAAACTTACCAATCTGCTCCGTTCTTGACGAATGTGGAAGTGGAATGCAGACAAGGCCAAAGCGAGAGGCTGACGCAACGTTTTACATCGACACACGAGATACGTATGCGTACGATGCACGGAGGAAACGCCGATCGCCGACTGAAAAATATAACAACAGTGACATTAATTGACCGCACAAGATGACCGCCGATCGTTGATTTCGAACACTTACATTACTAGAAAATTCGGCAATAACTCGTGTCGTGATGCTCGTGATCAGTCGCGATGCTCGTGATTGCTAGTGTTGCTGACAATTGCCTGTTGTTGTTACCCGGCATGTACGTCGTTACTCGGCTCACGTGACTGAGTTCAACTGACGCCATATTGAATTTTGGCTACGTAGTTCCATTTTCACGAAGGAGCCAAATTAGATGGCGCTCGAATACGTGACAAATTTTTCCCATATGAGTGTACGGACCCTGGACTAAGTATTCGCGAGACACGATGACCGCGATTGTCATATACTTGTATCGGTCGAAACGAGTTATCGCTGAGACGGTATCCGAGAGACTGCCTCGAGTCCTCGCGCTCTCTCGACGCTCCCACCTCGGGATCGCTTCCCCTTCCACCGGCCCTTACTGCGTCGCAGTAACATTCCGTGCCGGGCCGTGCCAACTTTCTCTTTTCTTGCGCGAGTTTTTATGCTGTTTATGCGTTCATGTTCACGCGCGCTCCGCGTGTTACAATTCTCGAAGTTTCGATCCCCGGATGTTTCTCGAAGGTTCGCGTGTCGTCTCTCCGCTAACCGTTACCGTGTTGCCCTTCCCCCGCCGTCCCTTGTGGGAATGGCAACGCGGTTCGCACGCATGGGTCGTCTCGGACCCCGGGCCCCGGGAATCGGGATTTTGGTCCCCCGTGACCGTGGGTCGCCGCTGGTCGCCTGGGTCCCCTCCTGGGGCGCCTCCGATGATGCTTCGGGGTTTGGTTGACCCCGGTGGCCTGTGTTCCCCGAGTTTCCCCTCGACACTCCGCGTCTGGGATACCGCTGTCTCCGGCAGTCGTGGTGCGCCTCCGCATGCCTCACGGTCCTTGAGGGGCGCTTCCAACTACCCCCGTCAATGTTGCGCTCGCCTGTGCGCTCGCAATTGCTTAAAGTTTACACGCCGCTCGCTCGCATGGATATCTGAGTACCCCGCTCCGTCAACTCCGCTAATCGCTGTCGTAGCGCGGTGCTTCTATCGTCACCCGTGTCGGCGGATCCCCCTATTACCGTATCCGGCGTTTTCGCGAAATCGGGCACTCACACCGCTCGCCTACCTGGGTCTTAAAAGACCCTGTTCCGGGAACTTGGTTCCTGACGGTCGGAACGCGGTTTTCTCGCTACGTGTGGTTTCGCGGACTCGCTATGTATCCTATCCGACGTTTTCCCGTATTTGGGCACTTACGTCGTTCGCCCACATGGGTCTACGGAGACCCTGTTCCGGTAACTTCGTTCCTGACGGTCGGAACGCGATTCTTTCGCCGGGAATGTGCTTGCCGGCGCTCCCTCTACCGTACCCGGCGTTTACGCGAATTCGGGTACTTGCACCGATCGTACACATGGGTCTGAGAAGACCCCGACTCGCTAACTTCGTTCCTGACGGTCGGAACGTGATTCTGCCGCCGGGAATGTGTTTGCCGGCGCTCTGTTTACCGTATCCGGCGTTTACGCGAATTCGGGTACTTGCGCCGTCGGTCCACACGGGTCTTTGGCGACCCGGTTCCGATATCTCCGCTTCCGGCGGTCCGAGCTAGGTGCGACCGAATTATCGTCATGTGCGGGGGCAGGGGAACGTGAGGGTATCGCAAAATAACTTCCAAAACGCTTGACATTCGTTTGGAACCCCAAGTTCCCTTTATTTCCAACGCAGCTTACACCTGGCGGCGCGGAACGAGCTCTCGCACGCGGATTTAATCCTACCGTGCCAATTTACGGACACGGGAATCATACTCGGTTGCACAAAAGAAACAATACCTCCTTCGGCCGTCCGCGCGAAATTACCGAGGCATGGATCATATATGGCCGCGCAACATCCGCGACAAGTGTTCGCTATACGCGGTGGCGCAAATCAAAAGTCTTATCCCGCTTCGCGGGGTTCAGTAACGCAAATCATAAGGAGTGGCGCGGAATAAATCGGTGTCACTTCCGTCCGGCGGTGCCAGAGGGACAAACACTGCTGGTTTTAATCCGCCTGTGTACTTAAATCTACCCTACACCAAGAAAGTTATACATGTACTTAGCCTATCTTAATTCTATGTGTCGCTGAACGCGAAAGGAACTAAACGTTTATTTAATAACGTTGCACGCCGTCGTCATAACGGAAAAGAAAGTATATTGTCCGGCGTGCTCGTGGGACTCTGCCCCTTACTCCCTAACGGGGGAGAAATCGCTGTAATGCGAGCGCGTGCTCACACTACGGAATGAGCCGTCCGTTGACGTCTGGCTCATCCAGAGAGGTATGTCCGGCCATACCTCGACCGCTTCGGGCTCCCCTTCCACCAGAGCCCTTCGCACCTCCTCCTCGATGCTCGGCCTCCACAGCAGGGATGTCAGATCTAGAACTCAGCCTGACTCGTAGGACGAGAGTGGGGGACACATACACATAGAAGAGAAGGCACGTACGTGTGCGCTCGAACCTCGGCGGGGCTCGGCGAGCCTCGGCCAGCTTCGGAATAATAGACAAGGACAGCCACATATGTTCTTTCTCTTTCTCGCGCGTTGGAAGCTACGTGACCGTGCACCGGCACGGCCAGCTACGGCTAGGCTAGCTTGGCGAAAAGCGAGAAATCTCTCGTGAACGCGAGGGAAGATTTCTTCGGTGGCGCGGCACGACGAAATGTCTTCGTCTACTATTCGAAGCTATGCATATACAATAATATGTGCATGTAAAATTTATAACTATATAATTATAATTATATAATTAAAATTATATAATTATCACAATAGATTTCCGCGTCACCCGGGAGGTACTATTGTGAATTGACGCGTTTTTTTTTGAGTGGTTTCCCCCGTAGGCCTATTCCACTAAAAAATAATATGCTATGAAATGGTCGTAGCTTGTCGCCAGGGGGAAAGAATAAAATCATGCAATATACACAAAATATTATTCGCACTTAAGTTCGTCAGAAAAATAAAATTGTATGATGAATATATATATAATAATCGCACACTTACAGCTCGTCAAAAATAAAAGTAAAATTGTATAAAATAAATATGATTAACTATATATATAAAAATGAAATAAATAATGAATAAATATAATATATAATAAATAAATTATATATATACATATATATATATATACATATAATAAATAAAATTATATAATATATATATATATATATATTATATACATAATATTCATACTATTTTTTACATAGCTGTAACAACTGATATACGATAAATGATACTGTGAAAAAGATTAACTTTTTCTTACATTATTCTTGCATATTAAACGAAGAGGGACCAGCAACATCATCATCTGCAGCATACAGCTGAAGATTACTTTTCTGCCTTTTAGAAACATTAGCATATAATTTGTCTGACGACATGAGAGATAAATGCTCTGCATCGATCTGCATGTTCAGAGCTGTTTCCCCTCTTGTTTTTAATGCTGACTTTAATACACAAATAGCATTTACAGCGGCAGAGGATAATTTGTTTCGTTTTTTTGTTTTGACATCCGTTAGAAATGAAAATATTCTCTCCGAATCCGCATTTGAGTTTGGAAGTGATCTAACAGAATTCACGAGAGATTTTAAATTTGGGTATTTTTCGTTACCTCCTAAATATTTCTTTTGCAAAATTTGTGTCCACATTTTATCAAAATTTAATTTTAATAAATCTTCTTTTTCTGTTTTTGTGAAATCTAAGTTTAATGTAAACCATTCTGTCTTTAGACCATTGTCGTCAAAACCGCCGATCGTTTTGGCGATGAAATAAAGATCTTTAAGTGATGTTTCTCTGTCCTTATTTGACAAAGCTATCTGTGGAAGAAATATTTTTAATTTTGATAAAAATGTATCATTTACCGGTAATCTTTTACTAATTTCCTCGGCCGCGGTAATATAAAATTGCAGACAGTTCTGTCGAACCATTGCAACCTCGTTCGCGTATCCATCTTTCATCAATTGGCAAAGGTATTCTTTGCATTCCAATCCTAAATCGATATCAGTCAAACATCTATGATTTTCAATTTTTCCAAATGTTATATTTGGCAAATCTTTCAAAATTTCTAGTTTTAAAAAATTTTTACAAATCCGAGTTAGAAAATCTATTGATTTCGGCTGTAATAAATGAATTCTTGTGTCTACTGCCTGAAAAAATGCATTAAATGCATTAAAATAATGTAAAATATACTTTAGAAACAGCATATAAGCTTTTGTTTCTACATTTTGCATAATGTGCAATAGATTTTCTCCAGATTTTGTTTTGTCGCTTACGACCATTTCATTTAGGAAAAGTTTTACAGTATCCCAATATTCTACAAGTCTTTCGACGCATGCGTGATGGGACAGCCACCGCGTGTCAGCTAACTTTAAAATTCTAAGGTTTTTCTCTTGAAAACATTCTGAAAATTCCCGGAAAATAGCTGTTCTCTTGGGACTACTGTTAACATAGTAAGCAATTTTTTTTACAAAATGCTCGCTAGAAGGAGGAATTTTATTACATGCAGCGTGTGCAGCTAATGCAGCAGAATGACATGGGCATGATAACGTCAAAACATTTTTACACATCTCTTCAAGTTTTTTTTTAAATGACAAATGTTTTCCCGTCATCACAGATGCGTTGTCACATGATAAAGCAATAATATTTGAAAAAGGTATCTCGAGCTTCCACATTTCATGTTTAAATGCAGTGAATAACTTCTCGGCACTGCAATCCGCTGCATCAACATTAATTAGTTTTACTAACTGGGATTGTATTTCTAATGTTTCGGGATGAACAAAACGCACATGAAACGTCATCCATTTGTCGTTGGTAATGTCTGACGTTTCATCTATAAAAACAGAGAATTTCGTGTTGCGAATATATTTCACGACACGATTCGTTTCGACTGGGCACAAAACATTCGAAATAATGTTTGTACATTTTGTTCGACCCAGGTTCATACTCTTTACGATAGGACAACCTTCGTTGATGTTTTTAAAAAAATTGAGAATAATTTTTGCCGTTTCGAATGGAATATTTTTATCAGCCATTACTGCCGCAAATCGAATCTCCGCTATTTTTTTTCGCTCCTCAAACGACAAAGATGATTCGTCAAATTGCATGTTTACTTGTTCTTCATTCGGTCCATTCGCTCGTATATTAGATTTTTCAAATTTATTTACATGCATTTTGGATTTCGCATGACGCTCGATTTGTGACAAACCACCAACAATTGTTTTATTACAAATGCTACAAAAAAATGAATTTGCGTCATGCGCTTCGCATAGCCATGGTTTATATTGCTCGAGATCTAACCATTGTGGCCTAAAATTTTGTTTATAATATAATTTTTTTTTAGCAATTACATTATTATTATCATCTGAGTCATTATTATTATTACATGATATATATTTTTTAATATGTTTTTTATGCCGCGCAGTTTCCGCATGTCTTGTTACACGTGATAACCAGCTGCATGAAAAATTTTTCTTGCACACTGTACAGTGAAAGAAATGCTCATTAAATGGCACTTTACGTATCCAAGATTTGAATCGGTCATCACTAAGCCAAGCTTCTGAAAAGCTTGACTTCAGATTTTTCTTTAATTTATTACTTGTTTCCATTTTTAAATGAAAAAATCTGAAAACAAATGTAATAAAGGAATTAACGTTAGCTAGCCACATTTATTTTCGTGTCGTTAAGGTAGGTAGTTGTCTCGCAAATTGCAATTAACAAGAAAAATTTGAAACTTTTAACTACACGTTAATAAATGTGGTATCTACACATTTGTACAACTTAAAAGTAATTGACCGTCCCGATTGTATTATCGCGAGACAACTACCTTAAATCGCCATATACTCCGTGAGACCGCTCGACTTTGTCGCATTGTTATTTGTCACGTTGAAAAATGTTTGGCGGTCTACTGGACTGAAATGTGGCGAGCTAGGATTAACTAAACAGATTAAAGACAGAAATACCTGAATATATATGAAATCGTCACTTCTTCACAAGACAAAGACTCGTTAGTTCACTAATTGTAAGAGCACAATTCAATTAGTGCAAGTCACAAGACTGTTCTAGGATAAGACACACTGTCACTGTAAATAACTTGAGATCGAGTGCGCCGCGGGCGCGAAGATCCGGGGTTAAATACTCGAAAAGTTTGTAAATATTCCCGGACCTTCGCGTCCTGGTAACAATAAATCAAATTAATGCAAAGATCAGCTAACGGTCGATCAACTGTTTCGATCCCTTTTTCTAAGAGAACTCAATTGATTTCGAGATCGCGTCAACAGCCGATCAGCTACTTTTTTTCGAAAACTGATTTTACCATTATTTGCCCCCCTTGAAACCCTAAAACTTTTATATGAAACATCTTACCCAAAAATGTTTTATTTTCAAGATAATTAGCTGTATTACTTAAAACAAAACACCCTGTGTGTGTATGTACACATATGTATGTATATTCATATGTATATGTATAATATAAATAAATTTTGTGTATGTATATATATATATGTACACACATTTATTGTATAACTATTCATATATCAAAATAAAGTAAATAATAAATTATATAATATATGTATAATAAATTATATATATGTGTGTGTGTGTGTGTGTGTGTGTGTGTGTGTGTGTGTGTGTATTGTATATATATATAAAATTTATTATATATTATATGTATTTATTATTTATTTTATTTTTATACATGTATAGTTTACTTATCACATAATTTTATTTTTTTCTTTGACGAGCTATAAGTGCGATTAATATTTATATATATTGCATAGTTTTGTTTTTTCCCCTGACAAGCTACGACCATTTTATAGCATTATTTTTTAGTGGAATAGGCCTACGGGAAAACCACTAAAAAAAGAACGCGTCAATTCACAATAGTACCTCCCGGGTGATGCGGAAATCTATTGTGATAATTATATAATTTTAATTATATAATTATAATTATATAGTTATAAAATTTTACATGCACATATTATTGTATATGCATAGCTTCGAATAGTAGCGAAGACATTTCGTCGTGCCGCGCCACCGAAGAAATCTTCCCTCGCGTTCACGAGAGATTTCTCGCTTTTCGCCAAGCTAGCCTAATAGCCGTAGCTGGCCGTGCCGGTGCACGGTCACGTGGCTTCCAACGCGCGAGAAAGAGAAAGAACATATGTGGCTGTCCTTGTCTATTATTCCGAAGCTGGCCGAGGCTCGCCGAGCCCCGCCGAGGTTCGAGCGCACACGTACGTGCCTTCTCTTCTATGTGTATGTGTCCCCCACTCTCGTCCAACGAGTCAGGCTGAGTTCTAGATCTGACATCCCTGCGTTGAATCAACCTTGAATCGACACTACACTTCTTGACATGGAGTGATCGATATTGTAGGAATATCGACTTTCTTATCGACTCAACCAGCTGTCAACCATATCGACGTTGAATCAACCTTGAATCAAGGTTACATTTCTGACTGAGTTATTTTAGTCTATTAACAGCCTTCCGAAGTTCCGATCACGGACTTATATCCAGTTGCAGCACTGCTGTTTGGCGCCGTCAATGCTCAATGAAATATTCAAGTCGTTCGGTTGCCGGGTGGTTTGCGCACGCGCAGCAAATGACGGCTCATACATATAACGCAAGTAATAAAAAGCTGTGTTCAGCAGAGAAAACTACTTTGCAATTGTTGTAAAATTTGTGAATGTGATTGGTGTATGCTTTTAATTTTGGCCGAAACTAAGAGTAATACACCAATCAAATTCACGAATTTTACAACTGCAGTTGCAAAGCAGCTTTCTGCTCAATACACTTATAAAATGCCTGTATATAGGTACCTATATATAAAAACTTTTTTACTTTCTGTCTTTAATATTTATTTTTAATTATTTAATTTAATTATGTTTAAAAAGTAATAGCAAACACGGCAAGTTTGTCTAGAATTTTTAAATAGGTGAGCAACAGAAAGAGAGTTCCTTTGAAGTCAATTTTGTCTTTATTATGTGTAGTTATCTTAACAAAACAAGAAAATATGTTGACGTGAAAGAAATTGAGAGTAACTAAAAAGTTTTTACATTAGTCGAAATGAAAGCAAACCAAATCAGTAATCTGTCCTGAAGATAGAATAGAAAATAAATGAACTAAAATAAAAAACCAGATCTTACAGTTAGGAATTAAGATGTCTGGATTACTGATTGAAAATGTGAGTCCGAATGCTTATTGAAACGTAATACCGATTACGAAAAAAAAGAAGTAAGAAAGAAAAATGAAAAGAGAGGGGAGCCTCTGCATTAATGTCTATAAGATCGGTTCTGGGCTAGAATTTCAAGCCAGAGCCACAAGAATGAAAGTAATTCTCAGATCTCAAGACGAATATAAACTCTAGCAGAAGTCCTTGTACTTTTTTGACTAATGTCTGTCTTCAAATATAGCGTCCCAATGAGAATCTCTTAAGCCCCGCTCGCTGGACCGGACTCCTCGTCTCAATCCTCCCTCTCGGACGCTAGCTGCCGCAGCTCTCCCTTTTCTGGCGGTGAGCTCTCCATGGTGATCCGACTCTCGCTCGGTTGGTCTCCAAAACACGCGCCGCAACGATCAATCCGTCAAGAAAGAGGTAACGGACTCGACACGTTCGAAGAAACGCAAGCAAGTGCGGCCATGACACCTAACGAGTAAAGCGTGGGCTCTTTGAGAGTGGCGACTCGCGCGTCGCGTCATCTAATGTGAAACGATCGGGCGTTGTAAAACGCAAAAAGAATTCAAGCGCAATATCTGAACAAATTATTTAATTTTTAATAAGTCCAATTATTAATATTTATCATAAAATCATAACATATTTACATTATCTATGTCTGCCAATACAATATAATTTCTTATTCATATTGCATTCTATATAATAGCAATGTTATTATATATTTGACAGGCAAATCAAAATAGCTTCGAATCGATATCGAAATGATGAAATATCGATGTCTTAACAGAAAGTAATTTGCCTGTTTACAGTCTGGCGCGATGAATGTATGTCACAAATAATCTCTTCTTTTAAAAAATGTCACAAATATCGAAATAAGCTTCAAATTTCGAGCATTATTTCGATATGATGTAATATCGATGATTTCGACGTCAATTAGACGTCGATTCGATGGGTCATTTCTCGCTGGGACATGATAAGATACAAAACAAAATTTTCATATTATATATATTGTTACGCCCGTGCTGTGCGCTCGTGCCGTATCGCCCGTTAGACGCCTGGGTGACAGAAGAATATCGCAACCTGACAACGGGTTGCTTGACGACGCTGTTCACAACAGCCGGTCGTCAGATTTCGCTCTGGACCTCGAACTAGACGGACGTGTCTCGTATCTGAGCAATAAATCCATTCTTTTCTAATAACAGAGAGTATCTTTATTCCCGGTGACGGGAAAGCGCGCCGCATTCGCGAGTGCGGTGAGAGTGTGACTGAGCGAGTGCGGCGAACGCGTGTCGAGCCTAACAATAATATAATACAAAATATGTATATAATTAAAAAGTAATAATTAACAACTATATATAATATATACAAATCAAATAATTAAGACTCGATAATGAACAAAATAAAATTAGGTCAGGCCATGAGAATCAACGCGGTTATTTGTGCGTGTTTAATCAAAATTTATTTAATTCTTCTTAACATTTTCATCCGAGCGTTTCGGCTCCGCATTGAGCCATCATAACCGGTATAACAAATACAATTTAATACTCTTACGATCTTAAATTAAATTGTATTTGTTATGCCGGTTACGCTCGGACGAAAATGTTAAGAAGAATTAAATAAATTTTGATTAATCACGCACAAATAACCGTGTTGACTCCCATGGCCTGATCTAATTTTATTTTAAACATATATATATATATATATATATATATATATATATATAACATTAACATAATTATTTTTTTAAAACCATGTTTAACTGCAATAATTAAATTGTTTATATTAAACTAATTGTTCAAAGCGGACCGAGCGTGAACGCGATATTGTACCGCGAGCAGAGGTAGGACGATCACGAGAGAATAGAGAAAAGTGGATATGCTATGTACAAGTATATTTACAGATAGAGATATTTACAAATATACAAGTTATTCCGTGAGTTACGGAGAAGCGAGCGCGATTCTGCGAGCAACGGATTCAAAGCCCGATTCCGTGAGCGATAGAATTAGAGCGCACAGCGAAACGTAGCAGATTAGCTAGCACGAAAAGCGTCGAGATTGCAAAAGCTGTCTTTACGTACTGTCTCCGTGAACTACTGATCGAGTGCGAACGCGGGCGCGAGAGCCGGAAGTTTAATTCTCGAGCAATTATCTCGAGTTTTCTACCCCCGGTAACAAGCCGCAAATCCGTAAAGCCAATCAGCTGTCGTCAGTCAGCGAGATCATCGAATTTTCACTTTTAACGGAATTATTCGCGAAGCGCCAAGAATCTTCTCGATTGGTTAGACAGTATCTCGAACACCAATTAATAATTTATAAAATAAGTAATTTACCTGAGACTAATCATTCATTATTGAAAAGATTAATAATTATTTCTCACTAATGATTAATTTTCAAACAAGTAATAATTTATTTCTGACAAACTATTAATTATTATTTTAATAATATTTAAAAAATTTATTTCTACTAATTACCAATTAAAAAAAATTAATTTATTTTCACCTAAATACTATACTCATTTTCATGTAACTAGAAATTTTTCTTTGACAAAATACCAATTTTTTTAAGTAATGCGTAATTCACTTTTACCTAAATATTAATAATTTTTACGTAATTAGTAATTTTTGTGATATTTACTAATTTGCTAATTCAGTAAAAATTGAATTTGTTATTGCTAATTTCGTGAATAATTAAAAAATAAAAAATGGAAATTTTTTGTCGATCGTTGCTTAATACTACAAAATGCGTGATATCAGTACAAAATTACCTTTTTCAAAAAAGGTAAAAAAGGCGCCAAGTATACGCACAATGTTGTAAATTCAAAAATCCAACCTAAGTGGTAGTAGCTTTACTTCTCCTTAACAAAATTATTATATTGTTGCGCCCATGCTGTGAGCGTCGCCCGGTATCTTCCGTCGCGGAGCGTCTCTGGTGACGGGCGTTGCCATGTAAACAACGCCTGTCAGATTCCGGCGTGTTTCGTTTTCGAACAGACGTGTCTCTGTACGATCGAGCCTGCATATTGTAAATAATAAACGACTCCTTTCTACTCCCAATTAAGTGTTTCCCTCATTTCCGCGAGCCGCGAGTGTTTACGTGAGTGCGCGAGTGAACCAGCGGAGAGAAACTCCGTCGGAGTGCAACATTTTGAGGGCTCGTCCGGGATCGGACGTACGTTGCCGACCGTTATGAGCGGCGAAGGAACGAGTGGAATAGCCACGACGGCGGCCCCTTCGAGGAAGAGGACTCGGGCCGCGACTCCTGCAGCGAGTGCTCCGCAGCCCGCATCGCAGGCGGAGACTCTTCAGGCGGTCCTCCTGGAGATGCGAGCGAAAGGAGAAGACGCAGAGAGAGGCGATACACGCGGCGGAGCTGCTGCGTCGGGACGAGGAGCTGCTTCAGCTTCGACGAGAAATCCAGCTAAGTCCATTTATTAATAGAGCGTCTGGTGATACCGGGAATGCGGGGGCGAATTTTGATCTTCCCGGGGCGAGAGATTTGCGCGAGGGTCCGGTGACCCATTCCGCATATCCGGGAGTGAGCGAGGCGCAAACTAATTCGGGTGAGAGCGTCGCGTGCACGGAGCTTGGTTACAAGCTCAAGCTCGACGTTTATGATGGGTCGGTTCCGTTGCGGGAATTTTTCTCACAATTTGATATAATCGCGCACGTGAATCAGTGGAGTGACGAGTCGAAGATCATCGCATTGGCCTCGTGTCTAAGGGGAAAAGCGCGCTCGGTTTTAGATACGGTCGAGGATGTCGGTAATCTAGAGTACGCGAAATTAAAATCAAAGTTAGAATTGCGTTTCGGGGAGGGGCGCCTCTTTCAAAATTATTATTCAATTTTTACAAACCGGAAACAGAAATTCGGAGAGGATTTTGCGTCTCTCGGTTCCGAATTGGAGAGGCTTGTTCGCTTAGCGTATCCCGAGTGTCCCTTTGCGGTTCGAGATAAAATTGTGTGTGCGCAATTTATCTCGGCATTAACGGACGAATATGTGAAAAGGACCCTTCAATTGGAAGATGTGACTTCCTTGAAATTAGCGGTTGAGAGGGCGAGAGCCGTCAAAATGATTTACGGAGAGAATTCCGAGGGGTACGGTAAGAGAAAGAAGAATTTCGGAAAAGGGGATAAAAAGCTCGCGCTACAAAACGGGGGCGACAAGAAGGGAGAAGAAAAAAAGGAGGAAAATGGCCGCAAGGGCTACTTTTGCGATAACCGCTACCGTGCTTCTGCCAAAGAGTGCTGGCTTTGTGGGAAGGTCGAGCATTTTCGGGCCGAGTGCCCCGGGAACATGGAAAAGGGAAACGCAGATTAGTTGCTCTCGGCGGGGGGAGAGTGACCTGCGCAGATAGAACCCCGAACGTTGTGATTCGTTCTATTAGTAATAAGTATGATTCTTGTGATTTTTGCTATAAGAAAAAGTTAAATGGGAGGGATTGTTTCTTTAAAATCAACACGGGTTCCGATGTCTTTATCTTAAATAAAAAGTTTCTTGGAGAGATTGAAGGGGAGATTAAGGTTGGGAGTTGTTTTCTTCGCTATCCTACGGGAGAGAGAGTTCAAGTTGAGTCTAAGGTTAGGGTGAGAGTTCAAATCGGAGAATTCTCTAAAAAGATTTCTATGTTCGTAGCGGAAATTAGTGATGAATGTTTATTGGGAGGAGATTTCTTGAAAATTGTTAACCTAGGAGGAATCTTTGATTCAGCTTTTGGAAAAACAAAGCTGGGTGTCGGAAAGGTTTTGAATTGTTCTCTCGGATAGAAAGTTCTTCTAAAATGGTCCCTCCCTTTTTGAAGGAGCTTTTCGAAAATAATTCTAAAAATTTGAATGAAGAACAGAAGAAAGCTTTTGCCAAATTTTTAAATGAATTCCAGGATGTCTTTTCGGAAAAAATTGTTGCGAGGAATTGTGGAGTTGTCAGTCATGAAATTAATCTGAAGGACTCTACCCCGATTAAACAAACTTCCCGGCGTATTCCTATCCGAATGAGGGGGAGGTCGATCGGATTATCGAGGAGATGAGGGAGCAGGGTCTGATAGAGGAATCACGTAGCCCTTGGGTTTCGCCAGTTGTTCTTGTTAAGAAAAAAGATGGATCAATTCGTTTTTGTATCGATTTTTGGAAATTAAGTAAAGTTACCAAAAAGGATTCTTTTCCCATGTCCAGAATAGACAATATTCTTGATCAGTTGTCAGGTAACAGTTGGTTCTCTACTCTTGATCTTAATAGCGGTTATTGGCAAATTAAGATCCGCCCGGAGGACCGCGAGAAAACAGCTTTTTCTATCGGAAATGGGTTATGGCAGTTTGTTGTGATGCCATTTGGTCTTTGTAACGCTCCTGCTACTTTTGAACGATTAATGAAAAAAATTGTACAAAAATTATCGAAGATTTGTTTGACTTATCTGGATGACGTTATTATTTTTGGTAAAAGTTTCGAGGAGATGTTAAAGAATTTGAGGGAAGTATTTTCTGAATTACGTTTAGCTAATTTGAAAATTAATCCTAAGAAATGTGTACTTTTTGGAAATAAAGTAAAATATTTGGGACATGTGGCTTCGGCAGAGGGCGTCGCAACAGATCCCGATAAGATTTCTGCCGTGAAAGATTGGCCGGTCCCTCACTCCAAAAGACAGTTACGCAGCTTTCTTGGTTTTTGTTCTTACTACCGGAAATTCGTAAGATGCTTCTCTTCTTTGGCAAAACCCCTTTTCACGTTAATCGGGAATCAAGTAAAATTTATTTGGGGAGAAGAATGTCAGAATTTGTTTGAAAATTTGAAACGAGTGTTAACGTCCTCCCCAATACTTTCGTTTCCAAAAGGGGAGGGTGAGTTCGTGTTAGACACAGACGCCTCCAACATTGGAATCGGTGCGGTATTGTCTCAAAGACAGGAGGGGTTAGAGAAAGTTATTGCGTACTTTAGCCGTGTGCTGAGCAAAACGGAGAAGAATTATTGCGTGACTCGTCGAGAGTTGTTAGCAATAGTAGATTCGGTTAAATCTTTTCGGTATTATATTTTGGGGCGCAAGTTTATTATTCGTTCGGATCATGCCTCCCTTAGATCATGTCCTTCAAGGATTTGGAAGGACAATTAGCTCGTTGGTTGGAAAGGCTCCAACAGTACGATTTTGAAATTATTTATCGTAAAGGTCTTTCACACGGAAACGCCGATGGTCTTTCCAGGCGTCAGTGTGAAGAAGATAACTGCACTTTTTGCGAAAAAAGTAGCGAGGAAAAGTGCTGGGGAGCCAAAAACAATCGCACGGATAATTTTAAAGGGAGACTTTAGACGAATGGAGAAAAGATCAACTAGAGAATCTTAGTATCGCAGCAATTTATCGAGGTAAGGAGTCAGGAGTGCGTCCGTCTCATACTGAGGTTTCTGCGAGTGACATTTCGGCTCGAATTTATCTTTCTTATTAGGACGCTCTTACCTTGAGGGATGGTGTCCTCTATAAAATATGGAAGGCTCCTAATTTAAAGTCCTGCATTTACCAACTCGTAGTTCCCCGGAAACGAATCAAACAGGTTTTGGAAGAGACGCACAATTCTTCGTCGGGTGGTCATTTTGGGGTCAATAAGACTCTTGAGAAAATCCGAAAGCGATTTTATTGGGCCACCTGTAAGCGTGACGTAGAGGATTGGTGTAAGTCTTGTGAGATCTGTGTTTCTAAAAAGAGCCCTTTGGGAAAAGGAAAGTCCCCGCTACAAATTTACAATGTCGGGATTCCTTTCGAAAGGGTTCAGATGGACATACTCGGTCCTCTTCCTTTAACAAAGTTGGGTAATAGATATTTGTTGGTTATTGTGGATTGTTTCACCAAGTGGGTGGAAGCTTTCCCTTTGAAAAATATCAGAACGAAAATAGTGGCTGAAACCTTTGTTATATAGTTAATTTATTTCCAGGCATGGAGTCCCCTCGGAAGTCCATACGGACCAAGGGAGAAATTTTGAATCGAAGCTTTTCGCGGAAGTAATGGAACTCTTTGGAATTAAAAAGACAAGGACTACTGCGTTGCATCCACAATCCGATGGACAGGTTGAGAGGCAACACCAAACGATAACCAATTATTTGGCCAAGTATGTCTCCGAAAATCAGAGAGATTGGGATCGGTGGATTCCCTTATTCCTTTTGGCGTATAGGTCTTCGAAACATGAGGTCACGAGCGTTTCTCCTGCAGAAATGTATTTTGCCCGGGATCTTAGATTACCTTTGGACTTATTGCGAGGAAGTCCTCCCGGAGAGGAGAAGCATAAGTCGGAAGGAAGTTTTATCAGAAGTTTGAGAAAAAAGTTAGAGAATATTCATTCTGAGGTTAGGGAAAAGTTGGAGATTAGGTCTTCTAAAGTGAAGATCTGGTACAATCGAGGAGCTAGAAAGAATCTTTTTCAGGAATCTCAGAAAGTGTGATTATACAATCCTCGAAGGGAAATAGGGAAAGCTCCAAAATTGCAGAGAAATTGGGAAGGCCCATTTCAAATCGTAAAAAGATTAAATAATGTGGTGTTTTGTATTCAAAAGTCACCTCGAAATAAGAAAAAGATAGTACATGCGGACAGATTAGCTCCTTTTTCAGAGAGGTCGGTAGAGAATTGTTAGGAGAATCGGAACTCGGTAGACTATTGGGGAAAATTTGTAAATAGAAAAGACATATTATTTTGTTAAGTGTTACTGCGTATTTTGTTCTTGTTTAAGGGAGAGTCTCAAGAAAGGAGGATCCATCTTCAAGTTTCCTGGGGATATGGAATGGAGTTCCAGCCGCGTTTTCTCCAAAGGAGAAAGCTGACTGAAGACTGCCTCTCCCTCAGTTTTCGACTGAGGTTTTCCGAGGGACTTGGGCAAATGCCGAGGCAGGGACTTGGGGAGTCTAAATGACGTTGAATCCTTAGGAGGTTCCCCCTCCCCTTGTCCGAAGACTGGAAGAGTGACGTCGACGACGAAGTGGAATACGGCGACGAAGAAGTCAACGCCGGGGTGAGACTGGAAGCGGGTTCCTGCGAATTCGTCCTGTAGTCATGACGAGAAGATACGGGTTGGACAGAAAGGAAGCGAAGTCTGAAAACTCCTAGCAATAGCTCGGGAATGGGCGAGGATCGTTTCGGAGTCTTGAAACCTACAGAGAAAGAGGAACCGCTTGGAGACTGCCCTCCCTGATTGTCGGGACGACAATCAAGAAGAAGGGGGGGGGGGCAGTGTTGCACCCGCGCTGTGAGCGTCGCCCGGTATCTTCCGTCGCGGAGCGTCTTTGGTGACGGGCGTTGCCATGTAAACAACGCCTGTCAGATTCCGGCGTGTTTCGTTTTCGAACAGACGTGTCTCTGTAGGATCGAACCTGCATATTGTAAATAATAAACGAGTCCTTTCTACTCCCAATGGGCGCAGTGTGGTCTAGTGGTAAAGCGCCAGACTCATAACCCTGAGGTACCGGGTTCGAGTCCACCTGATCACAGGAATTTTTTCCACCAGTATATTCGAGACTGCGCCCCGCCGCACGAGTGGAACTCGTGCGGAGAAACGGTGTCATTGTAGGCAATTAATTAAGACCCCCAAAAGCTTGGGACTAAAGTACCTAAAGACACCAGGATTTGGAAAAGTGCTGGGGTGATAGACCTGATAAACTTGGTACTAAGCTAAGGGCCCCAAAACACTTAGCAAATAAAGAGTGGGAGGTACAAAGGATCATTAGGATCTAGGTACCGTCGGGGGCTCAAGTGGAACCACCCGCTTACTACTACTACTACTACTACTACTATTTCTACTCCCAATTAACCCTAGACAGACTCACTTATTTTTCTCATACGTGAATGACTCACTGGGGTGTTAATAACCCCAAACTTGTACCGCGTGTATAATATTTCCAGAATGTTCTTAGAAAACTTTGTAATAGATAATTTTGTTTGTTGTTTAATAGGGAAGACGATAGTAGTTATCAATTTGTGGTAGTAAAAAAGGAACAATAAAAAAATTTCGAAAAACAAAACAAAGAACCAAAAATTTGGCTAAAATGGGCTCAATTTAAATTTCGCGTGGGGTCCCGTACACCCCAGTAAGTCTGTCTAGGGTTAAATGTCTCCCTCATTTCCGTGAGCCGCGAGTGTTTACGCGAGTACGCGAGTGAACCAGCGGAGAGAAACTCCGCCGGAGTGCAACAATATCATAAAATTGCGTTACCTAACTCAATTCAAGTGACATGTATTTAAAAAAAAGATGTAAAATTTTTAAATTGCGCCAATTACAAAGAAAATATATATTGCTTTGAAAAATAATTGTTGTGCAACTACTTTTAAAAAAGATAACTCAAGTGATACATATCTTTGTGTTCCACAAAAAAAAAATCTTAGTTTTAGCGGAATCCTCTAAATCTTAGAGGATTTTATTCTTATACATGGCCTCAAGAGGAAGCCTTTAAAATCAAGAGGAAAATATTCTAAGCACAATATTTTTACAATTAGAGGAATTTTGTCTTGCATCTATAGTACGAGCTTGCTATTCTTAATATCAATTTTTTCTTGTATACAGATTATATAATATTGTTCGAACAGGACAATCTTGCTATTCTTAATATCAATTTCCTGTTGTATACAGATTATATAATATTGTTTAAAGAGAACAATCTTACTATTCTTAATATCAATTTCCTCTTGTATACAAATTATACAACATTGTTTAAAGAGGATTATTATATATCCTTACTGGATTTTGTTCAAATAAAAAGAAGAAATTATTATGAAATTTATTTATTGATAAATACAATCCTTATATTCTACTAAAGTGTACTTATATATACATACATATATTATTATTTAAATAATATTGTTACGTCCTGCGGACTCCACGATTTCCCTTTTTCGCGGGAATTCCTATGCGCCTAAGATAGCCCTTAAGATTAGGATAAGTAAACTGAGCACGGACGGTTATCGATCGGCGAGTGAGCCTTGATCCTTGCACATTCCCTTTTTTTATTATATAACTAAACTATTTATTTACCTAAGCGACTAAACGCAACCTTCCAGATGACGAATTACTGACAGACGGGGCATACGTGACCAGATTTTTATCAACCCTGTCGGGCCTATAACTATAAACCCGGCGACACGACGCGCCAAAGGGGCCTTAATGGGTTGATGAAGATCTTTATTGCATCGAGCAAGCTTTCTAAAATTGCTCGTACGATGTTTCCGACAAACGGAAACAAAGCCTTAGACGTGTCTGTAAATACACGTGGCGGAAGTTTCTGTTTGCATTTAAGATTGAAGTATGCATCGTCTGTCAACATAAAAACAGGGTCGCGAGACCAATAAGGGACCCTAATAAAAGAGAAATCGGCGATAGTCGAAAACAAAATAAGTCACTGGAAGAAACGATAGGTTGCACCCCCAATAAGACAGGGCCTTACGAGAAGACTCACCAATGAACAGCCGTAAAAATCGATAGCTGTCTCTAGCTTTCTAGGATAGGCGAAAACTCAGAAATCCACCTCTTGGGTAAGAAACATCCTTCCAATAAGAAATCCTCGAAACGAAAACCAGACACATCCTACACGAAATCCACCCTTTCCATCCTTTGAACTTTCCTATATAAATCGCGAAATCGCGGGACTCCCTCTCTTAGTTCAGCTCCTCTTCCTCCAGACAGTTCACCTCTTCACCCCGGTTCATCTCTTAGATCAAATTCTCTTCCCTCCGGTTCATTTCTTCAGTTCAATTTACTTCCCTTCTCTTCCGTTACGAACAGTATCACATTCAAATCCGACCTTGAGTTTTAAGTTAAATTCTGTGCGCGAACTTAAACTCATTGAGTATCGACGAGAGCGTATCTACAGGGCTCAAAAAGATCCAGCCAGATTGAACGTAACACATCATCAAGTAGTAAGTCTCGTAATTCTTTTCTCCTTTTTCGGGTTATCGTTCCCCTTTCTATGCCTTTATTTTAAAAGTGGTCTATCAACTATCGGATCCCCGGAAGTTTATAACGACTTTATTAGCATCGCGGGTTTAGGTCGATCGGCGTAGGCATTGGATTCGCGGCGGTCGTTGGCATTGTCGCGGGTCCGGCTGACACGTCGGCCTTTGACTCCCGGCGTCTTCGTCGCTGTCGCGGACTCGGCCGGTTCGCTGTCACCTTAAGCTCGTAACGATTTCCTTTTTTTATATATACTTCCGAGCGGGTCTGAAGAAGATCGACCACTGCATAAGTAAAATCCAACATAATAGTTATTTTAAATTAAATGAATTATATTTCCAATAACGTCCTATTAAACGTCAATTAAATCGACGGAATCGTCGAGGGGGGTTATGGAATCAGTAAAATCAAACGTCTTAAAACCTTAAATAACCTTAACCTTATTCCAATGGCGGTCCTTAATTATTTTCCATGCATAAATTTTTGTCTCTCTGTTTTCACTCCGCGAATATTTCTTTATATTTTATTTTTAATTGCGACTTAATTTAGTTTCAAATACACATATACACCACACGTACACTTAGCTAAAGAATTATGTAATTCAATTCCGATCTCGATTGTAATGATAGCGGGCAGGATGTCCATTTTCAAATAGGTTTTCCCTTAAAAATCCTGCCCGATCACCCCCGCACTTATGTAACACCCGCGAATGCACACGCACGTATCATACGCACATTTATATCTATAATGACTTTCAGTTTGTAATGTTCCGTTTTTTGTTTTCTTCCTTTCATATATCACATCTTTTAATTACAATAGATGTTTCAATTCTTTTCTTTTCTTATGTAATAAATGTACCTTATTTAAACGAAACGCAAGAACCATTTATTTGCTAGATTAAGACCTCGCACCTTATACACTCGAAATCGCATGAGGTCCGATCCTGAATTAAAGGGATTAAATTCCCTGACTCGAAAGAGGACCGACGTTCGCACTGCTCACGGAAGACGTCCTAGCGTCCCTACGGACGTTGACCCTTCCTGAGACATTGAAAGTGCGTTCGGCTCGCGCCACACGCGCGAGGCTCAGAGCGCGTACCTGCGAGCGACATTTGCAAGTATCTGGTTGCGTCCTTCCTTACCTCTACTCCTCTGGTTAGCCTTTCCTTCGCTTCCCAGTTTTCTTATCCTAATCCTGGGGTTGGACGTAGTAACAATATTATATATTAGAAAAGAAATTATATTATAATAACGTATAGCGAAATATATGTAGCTGCACTTCTCGCTCCAATTCTACAATACGTAGGCATATGTGAAATAAGATCATCATAAGAAAAAAATAACCAAATATTTTTTTATGGACCTCAAAGCTACAAAGATGCTCATCATAATCTATGGTATCAAACATAGACAAAAGAAAGAATACATTATTTAATTCTTTGCTATAGGTTACAAACTCTATTTGACCAATATAGGTAAGTTGTCTTCGTTGTACGTTACAGCGACACACATGCCTTTTTTAAACAATGTCCCAAATATTCTGACCCATGAAAATAAAGTTATTTTTTCATCCATGTTTGGAGGCAAAACACGACTAAAAAGAATGTTATTTTCTACATTCGTCACATTAACTTCTTCACTAACTCCGAAAGAAAATTTATCACCAAGAGGTTGTTTCGATAAAAATCGAGCACATAGATTCAGCTGATGCTTATATAATAGCAAGGGTTAAGGGCAAATTCTGCGTGAATTAGTAGCACGAGCTGCTTGTTTAAAAGACCTGTGTTTCGTTTCCCAACGAAGACAGCATACGAACCATAGCGGACCAACATTACGCATGATCTGAGGATAATGTAGCATATAATGATGTTTAGGTTTTAGAGTCATGTGGGGGAAAGCACTTAGATACATTTCATGATGTTCTGATATCAAAGTAGCCAAGTATTTTAATGATCTAATGTTAACATAAGGAGCTGTGATAATATCCACGATTGATTTAAGTTTTACATATAGAAGCCAGCAATCATCTTCTTTGGGAATTAAATCGCCAATCATTAGTCCAAAATATTTGACAAAACACAACATTTCAGTGGAAGAGAACCTTAATTTTACACTAAGCAAGTGCTCTCTATTTATACGTGGCACAGTATTACCCGATCCTGTCGGACCATGATCAAAATAAAATATTCGGTTATTCAAAGTTTCAAAGGACAAGTATTTTTTAACATAAACTAAGTTATATATATTATAAGAGCTAAATCGTACGAACATATTCCTTCCAACAGGTCATGCATAATGTCGAAGCAAATGCTTAATATAAAAGAAAAACTAGGAATCGTATCCCACACACATTGTTCTTTAATACCAGTCATTGCCAAGTTCTGTATGTTAACATCATCATAGTACGTTTGTACTGTTCGTAATTTTTTTATCATCGAAAACAGTTGTAGTGGCCATTTCATTTCTGTGTAGCTTACACATTTATGGGGACAAGGGTAATTTGCATTAAATCCTTCGGATAGCCCACAAATGGAATGTGTACCTAAATTGTCCCCAAGCAATAGACACATGCTGAAATAAATGTGTTCTTTTTTTCCATTGTGGATTACGATTAATCTATTTTTCTCTAGATCAATCAGATCTTGAATTATTGGCTGAAATAAGTTTTTATTTCCATGAATCTTAGCATCAGACAAAAACAAACATGCTAAAAAAATATTTTCAAGCTTTGACATGTATTCTTGCGGTAGATATATGTAGTATAAAGCACCCAATTTATGATCACCCGCATGTGACCCTGTAATGTTATCTGGATCCATGTCATAAAAAAAAAGAAAAAGTGGAATCACAGTTTTACTTTGAAAATGACTGGCTACCTTTTTTGCCACATTTCAGCCTGAACAACATTAGTCAATGGTTCATCCGTTTTGGTTAGACGTTCTAAATGTGACAAAATTGTCTGAAGACACCCTAGCAACTCAATAAAACGTTTTAAGACCTCCTTCATTGGGACATGTTGACCAACATCTAGTTCATAATTCATTATTGTTTTGTTACTCTTCGTTCTTGGTTGATAATAACTACCAATAATATAGCTAACAGGAGCCACATACTGGTTATTGTCTTTAAAAGCGTTTAGTCTTTGATGATCAGTTTGTAATCCAACAAAAATATTTTCACAGGCATCAAACATGAGACAAAGTTCCTGCAGATCTTCACTTCTGCGGTTAGAGTTTTGCAGTATATTAATAACTTTATTTTTTAACAAGTTAATGTATCCACTAATCAAAAGCTCTGATGTTGAATCTACAGTGTCTTGAATATGAGTTCTATTTAGGGTGTTAGAAGCATAAAGTTTTGAAACAAAACCAAGAGAAGATGTCACCAAAGCTTTCTTGAAATCATAACTTGAAATATCAAGATTTACTACAGTATTTGTCTCACATGGTTCAAAGTCCATTGGAGAGTCACTTTCATTTGGATGTTCTACTATATTTCTTTGAAGAGTAGTCTATAAAGACAATGTCGTGTTATGTGAACTGTCGACTCTTTTAGAGTAACATTTTACTAAATGTCGTTTATAAAGGCTCACAATAAAGGGCACATTTTAATACAGTTAGAAACAGGGCATTTCACAGCACTATGCGCTTGAAGAGGATGAAATACTTTTATGTGTGTAATTAGAGACAAAGGGGTCTTTGAAACACTTTGACATATATAGCAAGTTAGTCCCATAATGAAAGTCAGAATAATGAACAAATCATTATCAGGTTACTTAATGTGAACTTTAATGTAAACACTATTAAAACCGTTGAATTAAAACTATTGATCATTGACTAAGTTCTTCAGCTGTTACACAACACAATATACGTCATACCCGTCATATAAGTAGCTTAGTTTAATCTATACAGCCTTTTCAACAATGGAGATCACTGAACTTCGAACAACTTAAGAAGTAGAAGTATTACATACAGCTTGAAATGACTTAACGTCCAAGCTCCTTTAGCCTCATATGAATATTCAGTATTAAGGGAGTGTATAGCTTTGAAACATACGTCAAATGCCTCCACGATGCTGTTGAATTTGTATTTAATGTTGTCTATGACAACATAACACGTATCAAATTTTTTCGACACAGGCTCCAACAACAGCAATAAAGGGTTGCACTCTTTTGTTAAGTTTTAAGGCCACTTCCTGTCTCCTCTTTATAGCAGGTAAGAGATCTCCAGGTACCTGCATGTTAAAACATAAATAATTAAAAAACCTACTACAAATATAAAACATGGTAATGATAATGGGTGTTTACAAAGAAGCGCTGGGAGTTAATTTTTGGCCACAGATACGTAGCCTCTCTATAATCAAAGTATTTTATGTTCTGCCCCAATTGTCTCAAATAGTGATCGGGTTATGAAAGTGGTGAATTTTGTCAAGAATCGATAATTTTATTGTCTTTGAGAAAATATATTATTCAATAAATGTAATAGTATATTTGTAGGTTCTTGACAAAATTGACTATCTTGATAATCCTGTCACTACTTAAGGACCACTTTTAACAAACTCTGGTTCTGAGACAATTAGAGCAGAACATGAAATTAAACTTTGATTATAGAGAGGCAACATACCTCTGGCCAAAAACTAACTCCCAGCGCTACTTCGTAACACTCAATAATTGTAAGAAAGATTTCTAGGAGATACAAAATGCATATATTATCAGAATACATAATGAAAAATGTACAAATAGTATATGTTAATACAGATAAATGATCTTACACTTGCTTGGAGGATAAAAGCATTCTGAGCTTCCGTAACATTGGCTTTCAACTTCTCCCCTGAGTGACATTTAATTTTATCTCTAGGTGGAATCATATGAGGCAAAAAAAAATAATGTCAAAGCAGATGCTGATTCTAATAAAATAAAATAGTTGTAAAATCATGATTTTAAGATAAAAGGAAGCATACAAAAAATATTTTTAAATGCTCTCTTATAGTACAAACCTAATGAACGGGGGGGGGGGGGGGGGGGAGTGTCAGGCCCCCGGAGGCGAGATGTGCGAAAGTTATCGAGGTTGCTCGAAGGACCAGAGGAAAGTAATTATAATCCCCTCAGGAGACTAGTTATAACGCGAAATTTGAGCGAATAAGGCGAATAGCGAAAACAAAGCGACTCACCGTTTGGTCGGCCGTCGTCCCATTTTGTCCTTCTTCAGGCAGGCAGGCACGTGCGGAGCAAGCAAGCAAGACAGCAGGCAGGTAAAGCAAGGCAACAGCAAGCAAGCAAGAAAGCAGGCAGGTAAAGCAAGACAGCAGGCAGGAAGCAGGAGAAGTTCGCACTCCTGGAGTAGCGAATGGCCTTCCGGAGGTTCGAGTGTGCACGCGTATGGTATACGCCCCGAGACCTCGCAACGATGAAAGCCGTAAGACGGCTGGACGATGAGTGCCCGCGGTCCTGAAATGTACCGCGGGCGAGTAGGTGCTTCCTTTTTTTGGGGCAGTGGGTGCCGTCGGCGGATGGGCGATGGCAGCACCAATAGGTGAGTCGCATATTTTTGCCGCTCGCGATCCGCCGACGTTTCGCGCGAGAATTACAAAACAGGAATTACGTAGGTATAGCTAATCTAACTACTAATTACTTATATACAGTTGCAACTAATCTAAACTATGTACACGGCGATACGCCAAACATACCGCCCACCAAAATACAACGTATTTTTACGCTCGCAAGGAGATCTCTGGGGGTCTGCCCGTCGGCAACGGGCAGAGCTTCACCAAGGGTCGTAATGAGGAGCCATCCGCCACCCTCACCGTAGCGACGCGCAGGTCCGCCATGGGTGGTTGTATAGTACGCAGATTCGCCCGGAAGCCTTGATAGCAGCGCGACAGGCAACGTTTAATGGCTTGATGAGCCCCCAGAATACAGAAGTTCTGTGACAAGAGATAATGTAACGCTCGACGTCCCGGATGCAAGTATAGACGGTGGGTGCGCTCTACAATAAGTTCCGTGAGTCGATGTTTACTAGGTAACAAGGCTGGGTGTTTGGCTTCACACGAGATTGCGGAATGTGTTAGTCTATTGCCCACCCTGAGGACTCCGCGTGCAAGAAGGGGACGAGTTTTCGCAGAGGTTTGGAGCAATTCTGATTGCGTTTTAATCTATTGATATCAGTAGGTATACTATTGGGGTTTCAAACTACCGGGGCAATGATTGGCGGGTAGGGAGCAAGAAGTGGAACGCGTGGGAGCCGCCGTAAGCGGTGGGCGAGGGGATGGCGTCGGCAGACGGGTGCCGTCCTTCCGCTGCTTTTCGGGTAGGGATAGGGGGGGTCGCGAGGGGAGCTACTCTAAATTTCTCCTCGCGCTTTTCAGGCGGGGCGGGGTGCGAGGGGGGCGCGACGGAGGCGCTTCTCCGCGGTGTCGCGGGTGGATCCCGCCACGGCAACGACGCGTCGATAATCGACCGTCGGCCCACGACAATCGATCGTCGTCGTCGTCGGAGATCTTTCGCGCGCCTCGACTCGTTACCAATTTGACAATTTCAACCGCATGAAGTGAAAGCGCACGCATCATTTTTCTTTCTTCATTGAAATAATAATCGATATTGCAATAATCTTACGGACGAAAACAATTTCAATGTATGCCAGTTGATATTCTATTAACATTCGCCGCTAAGCATCGTCTCTCTCTGTTTCTTCGCGTCACCGACACGCGCGAGACGCGTGATCGCGGTTTATTTTTCAAAGTTATTCCAGGAAACGCGGCGCGGTTATCTGCTGCCCTATTGATCCCGTACATCCGCCGTCGAATCGTTATGGGGGTTCGCCCAGTTCTCGGTGTCACTAAGCGCGGGAGAACACCAATTCTCGAGGAAATAGATTGTCAGTTTGAAGTATGTGAAAGCGCGAGAACGTTGATGCTCGTAGTTCGTCCGGTGCGTCTGTATGGAAAGAAAAAGTGCCATGGAGAGTCAATTGAAGGATAAGGAGGCTCTGATGTCATTGTTGGACGAGCCGTTCGAGGATCATGTCGTAGAAGTCGAACTTACGTCGACGGATGTCGAGTCGGTAACTTTCGCTTTGCTCGATCTGCTGCGTGAAATTTGGCATCCCGAATGTTCGGCGTCGCGGAATTTGAGACTGTTGCTCACAAGTGTCTCGAAGTACCTGACGACTACGAATCAGAATCGAACCGATTGCAACGTACGTCGTATGCGCGAGGGTAGCAATATAAAGAGCGTCCTAACAGAGCGCCATAAATTATGGTTGAAGGAAGGTCCTAAGAATCCTACCTGTTCAGTGAATAATATGTATAATTTCATTCGCGATCGACTTCCATCGAAGTTGTATTCATCATTACTGAGTGATCTAATAACACAAGATACTTTTTACGAATGGATCAACTATCACGACAGATACGTCAAAAGTTTACCCGTCGTTGCGGGAGGGGATATCCTCGCAGCGATTTCGACGGATCATTCGTACAGCGTAGAGAAGTGGGACGAGGAGGAGGAGGAGGCATGATGCAGCAGCGGCCATGGGGGGGAAACTTCTATATGAAGAAGTAAACCGTGTTAGTTCACGTTAGTATATTCGTCCAGATGGCGGCTATGTCGTTTCTGTGACGTCACATTAGGAAATATGGCTGAATAATCACACGAGCGTCACGAGCATAGTATTTCGTGCACACGAGTAGTTTCTTTGCACAGTTATTTTTCCGCGATGCCGAAGAAATCGAGTCAATAGAATCGCTCCGCGTGTACTTGGCGCGAGACACTACCGTGTCTCTTGATACATTGACGTACACAGGTATGAATACATTGTGATTATTTTACCATAGCGGTTTTCAAATCGCTCGTATATTATTGTACTTAATATTACTTTTACACGGACATATGTTTTATATTCAAAAAAGAAGAAGGATTTTATACAAATTTATTGTTGCGTGACTGGATGCTGCCTCAAAATTGATGCACAATAAATCTAATAATATGACAAAAGTTGAATGGATTTGCATCGTACCAGGTTGTAAATCAAATTCAAGAGTCCCTGGTCATTTTTTTCCCAAAAATGTCACGTTATCAGATAAATGGAGAGAAGCTATTAATAATAATATTATTTCAAATATTTCATCAGAGGAATTAAGAAAATACAGAGTATGTCATTTACATTTCTTATCTGATGATTACATCTATACTCAGAATCGGCGAAGATTGAAACATAACGCTGTGCCCAGTGTAAATATATATAATAATATAGAAACAAATACAGTAGAAACACATGATACAAATATAACTGAACTGCATTCACAATTTGAAACGGGTGTTTCTGACTTATTAAATGAACAATGTGGAACAAGTACACAAACAAATACACAAACTGATAATGAGTTACAATCTAAAATTAGCAGTTATACAAATGAAATCTCTACAGTAATACAGAATATGTAGAAACAAATGCGTCACAAAATATTTCAAATGACTCAATAAATGAAGTAATTGATCGTCCCAGCACACCAAAAACATCCAGAAGTATACTTGCTTCTGTTACAAGGCAATCCCAATTAACACCAAAAGCACGAAAAATATACAGAAGAGCTGTAATGTTAGCAAAAGAAAGAAACCAGATGAAAGCACAAGTAGTACGTTATAAACAACGCCTGAGAGATGCAAAAAAATTTGCAGATGCACAATTCTGTAAAAAGTTTAATACTTTAACTCCAACTCAAAGATTATTTTTTAATATGCAACTAAAGAATATAAAGTATTCTCCTAAGGTAGATCATAAAAAACTTTTTAATGAATTAAAATCTTCGTTACAATCAACGTGTCCAGAACGAAGTTCAATATATTTGAAAAATATATGCTTTAAATTACAATAACTTTATTTCTATTTACAGACAATGATTTTATTTTTTGGAAAATAAAATTATTGAAAAATCATTGGTAGATAACATAACTATTTTTTATTACTTTTTGAATGTTTTATATGCAAGAATCAAGTATTATAAATGTAAGAATCATGTACACCAACTAAAAAACTTATTATTATTATGTACAATTAAAATAATGTATATATATTGATTGTAATGCTAAAAATACTTTACATTACAACAATACAAAAATAGTATCTATCTTTTTTGAAAAATGCTATATTATTATATATCATGCAACTATTTTTGATTATTATAAATTATAAACACATAAATAACATATATAATGTTGTTTATGCAATATTGTTGTATAAATACATTATACAATATCATGAATAAAATAATTATTTTATTTTATATTTAATATACATTATTCTCCACATATAGGAAAGAAGATTTACGCTCGATGAAAAAATTTTAGCATCATCACTATATAAACAATCTGGTTCTTGTTACAAGCTGCTATCAAAATTATTTATACTGCCAAGTCCTAAAACTCTCAAATGTTTGTTACAAACAATCTCATTACAACCAAAAATTAACAAATTTATTTTTGAGCATCTGCAGCAGCATATGGCACAAATAAATAACGATCATGTCAAATTATGCGTGTTAATGTGTGTTCGGGAGTGAGTCCGAGATAGTTGCGAAATTAGGCGCACGAGGACAGCAGTAATCGGGCGATACCGAAAGCGCCGATTACGGTAGCGATCTAAGCTTCGAATTCGGGAGTAGGGAAGCGAGTCTGCTCCGAGCACGCACCGTGAAAGCACGAGGCTACTACTCACGTTACGAAAAGTTCGCTGAATAATTATAAGGAGCGAAAGCACACCTTCCACTGCGATATTACTGCGGACGCTATTGCGACAAAGGCATTGTGACATATTTTGTGACAGCAAAACCACTGTACGATTAAACGTAAGCGAAATTTCTATACAGAACTACTTCATTCCTTCTCCTGCAATTACTAACGAAGGGAATTGACGACTCGAAACAGGCGTCCATTATAACACGAAGATTATTATTAAACAATGTGGGATGAGATGTCATTAGAAGCCAATTTGCAATACGATGAGTTAAATGATAAAATCATTGGTTTCGAAGATTGGAGATATAGACGTACATCTCTCATAGCAGATCATGTATTGGTATTTATAATACGAGGAATTTTGAAAGGTTGGAAAATTCCATTGTATTATGGCTTTTGTAAAAGTCAAACCAAATCTGCACAATTGTTGAGATGTATAAAAGAAATCATAAAAGAATTAACTAAAGCTGGCTTGATAATTATTGCAACTGTATGTGATCAAGGCGGACCGAACATGACATGTATTAACAGTCTTCTTCAGAATTCAAAACGCGAATGTATAAGAACAGGTCAAGAATATCGTAAGTATAAAATACATAAAATAATTTAAAAAACATAATTAAAATACATAAAACAATTTTTTATTCCATATTTCAGAAGATATTATTCAACTTTTTGGGCAAAACATTGTACCTATTTTTGATCCACCACATCTTTTAAAAGGAATCCGTAACAATTTATTATTTAAAAATTTAGAACTTGATACCACCATATTGAAAGAAAACAAACGACAGTTTGCGTCATGGGACATTATTGAAATGGCATATAAAATGGATATGTATACAAATACGTTAAATCGCCAAGTACCAAAATTAACAGACCAACATGTCATTAAATCAAAAATAAAAAAAATGAAAGTAAAATGTGCTGCTCAAGTTTGCAGTGCCAGATTATCGGGATATCTAGAATATAATAGTAAAATTAAAGGTAATTTAATCAATTTTACTATCACTTTTTTAAATTTACTAATTTGCATATAATAAATAATTGTAACAATAACAAATAAATATAAATAGTATATAATCTAATTGCATGTAATTTATTCATTTTTTAGGAGGCTTTATTGAATCACAGATTGGTCAGTTACAAATACCAAACAAGGCAGGATATGACACAGCAGAGGCATTGGATCTTTTTAATAAAATTTTTGATTCCGTTAACGCACATACCTTGCATCCACAAACTCCTCTACGCGTAGCAGTAACGAAAAATAGTAAGCATCATAACTTTTGGCCATATGCCATTAAACGATTATGCGATATGTCGATCCGAAAACTAAACTAAAAGTTAAATGTATACCATCGTTAAAAAATTGGATATTTACTTTGCGTGGTTTTAAAAAAATATGGAAAATTATTGAAAGTAAAGAAATAAGATTTTTAAAAACAAGAAATATCAATCAGGATCCTTTAGAAAATTTTTTTGGTTTAATTCG
>JASTWL010000931.1:0-65878 GCA_035220575.1 Temnothorax rugatulus | reverse complement strand
AGGTCTACAATGCGAGTCGTAAAGTCGTGAGTCGCAAGAATTGACCAATCACAATCGAATTTGAGGAGAATAATCGACTGTGATTGGTCAATTCTTACGACTCACGACTTTACGACTCGCATTGTAGACCTAGCATAAGGGTGCATCCCGATGGAGAAGGAATAGCGGAACGGAACAGTAACGGAAAAGAGATATGGTGGGGGGTTAAGGGGGCCTTCTAGTGTAACGGGTTGGAAAAATCGATTTTTTTTTTTTTTGCATTTTTCGATAGTTTTTACACATAGAATTGATATCCCACAGTCGGTTCGAGTAATTTCTACCTTAGTGACCAGTTATAATGCTCCAGAAGTGAGCGCGCCGCTGCGCGCGCACGAGTTTCGGAGTAGGTATACAACTTAAGCGTTCGCACAGCTGTTTTGTGAATACCTGCTTCTATATATACAGATATACAATAGAGGTGTCCCTTTTCACGATTTAAGTAACGGTTTCTTCAAACGACCAGTATTATTTGAGATTTCGTCGAGAAAAGAGCGTCGTTTCTAGAATAGCACGAAGTGAAAATGGATAAAAAGCAGGGCAAATTTTCTTCAAAACGGCCAAGTTATGGTGCTAGAAAGAGAAAATATCGTGGGAATCAATATTCGGATGAAGTTGGTTCGAATTTTGCTAGTACATCATCAAATAAATTGAGAAGGAGTCACGATGACAGTTTCAATGTGGGTACAAGTGATTCTGCAAGCTATTGTTTTATCCAGTTCGCTCTTGTATTTTCATCACTGCAAACCATCGTGAAATGTAAGCAATGTGATTCGGATATTACTTTTTCAAAATATGGTGAACGAGGGCTTGGTTTTAAAATTAAATTAGTCTGCCAGTGTGGAGACAGATTTATAAACTCGTGCCATATGATAAAAAATGCCTACGAAGTTAACCGCCGTTTCGTGTACGTTATGCGATTGATTGGCATTGGTTTGCAAGGCCTAAACTATTTTTGCGGGTATATGGATACTGGCAAGAGTTTCAACATCACTTTATATTATGATATCATAAAATCCATCTCTAAAAGCGTAAATGCTGTGTACGATATTGTGATTCGTAAAGCTGTTCGAGAAGAAAAAGAGTTGAATGTACAAGCTGGCTTCCCAGAAAACGAACTCTCAGTTTCTGGCGATGGTTCGTGGTCCAAGAGAGGATTTTCTTCTCTTCTAGGCATTATATCACTCATTGGAAAATATTCAAATAAAATCTTAGATACCATAGTAAAATCGAGTTTCTGTAATGCATGCAATGCATGGAGTGACAAAGTTGGTACAGAAGAATATGATGCTTGGTACGAAACTCACGAGCCAGAATGTCAAGCAAATCACCATGGTAGTGCTGGTAAGATGGAGGTAGATGGTATTGTTGAAATGTTTCAGCGATCGATAGAAAATCACGACGTAAAGTATGCCTATTACATCGGCGATGGAGATACAAAAACCTTCAAAAATCTACTCGAAATCTCTCCTTACGGTGATGACTTTATCGTGAAGAAAAAAGAAATATGGGCCACTTATTATCATAAAATTTCCACCGATGCAGAGCCTCAACACCATTTCTGTCCCGAAGGTGAAAGCTCCTGGTGTAAGTTTCAACAACATAAAGCCGCGGGAACTCCATTTTCCCACCCACCAGCTCTTGATAAAGAAACTCAAGATATTTTGAAGCCAATTTATGAAGAACTGAGCCAAAACGAACTTCTGGAGAGATGTTTAGGTTCCAACACGCAAAATAACAACGAAAGCTTCAACGCTTGCGTTTGGCGTTTGGCACCTAAACAAGTTTATTGCGGCAAAAAATTATTAGAAATTGCCACTCAGACTGCAGCTTGCATATTTAACGAAGGCCAGAAACCGATTCTGAAGATTTTAGAAACCATGGGCTGCTCTCTTGGGAATGGAAGCATCAGCTTCGCCGACGACTGCGACAACGCGCGCATGAAGCAAGCAGACCAGCGGAGCTCATTTTCATCAAAATCTGCCCGAATCAGCAGGAGAGAGGCTAGAGCTGCTGAAGATGAGCTCTTCGAGCAAGAGGAAGGCATAATGTATGGTCCGGGTATTGCTGATTAGCTGAAAAGGTATTTTTTCTTTGACTTCTCTACTTGAAAAACTTTAAACGCGTTTTTCTCGAAACGACATTTTTGCACCTGGCGCAGGTGATTTCTCAAAAACGGTCGGGCATATCGACTTAAAAATTTAACACAATATTCAGCACTATCATGGCTATCGCCCGTACCTCAAAGTTGTTGATAACTTATTTCTAACCCATAATTTCGCATGATTTATGGTGCAGAAAAGAGTACTTTTTTTTGTCTTTTACGAGAAACGCCGCCATTTTGTTCATTTTTGATAAAATAAAAAGTTGAGGTACGGGAGATAGGGGCAACAACATAGATTAATAATCTTTTTCCATTTTCTGTTTCAGATCACTAGGACAGCTGGAATCACCTGCGCCAGCAGACGACATTTTTTTTTTTACATATTCTAACTTTATTCTATAAATAAATAAATAAATGTTTTTCACCACCAAAAAAAATTTTTTTTGGTTCTATTGGATTATACCTTAAAGGAAAAAAAACATTTGTTCGATTATATGCAGTAGTTCCCGAGAAAAAAATTATCAAAAATATGCTTTTTTTTGGACGTTCACACTAGAAGGCCCCCTTAAGGGGGTTGTCGTGAAATATAAAAATATTGTCGATTTCTCTAGACTTCGCGTATGTATTAATAAACCTTACATACATTACGTCTCCAAATTTGAGATAGACAATCCATATTCGTTTTCGAGATATTCATTGTGGAAGTTGCGCTTTTTAACATGGGCTCTTATGGAAAGGTCGCCGCGAGAGCCACATTTTCGCTTATAACATCTCCACCAAAACTGTCATTGTTTTGAAAAACTAATATGTTATTAATGATATTCAATAATATTGAATAGCAGAAACTCGTATAGAGCAATCCATATTCGTTGTTGAGATATTATAAGTAAAAGTACGTTATCATGATGCCTGAAAAATGCGCAAAGAGAAGTGCTGTGGTGACGTGGCAACGTTGGCGGCCCAGCAGACATCGCGCGTAAATCACACTATACTCTTTGAGTATATTTTTTTTTCGTTTGTCAATAACATTATGAATTGACGAATTCCGGATTTTGCTGGCTACATACGCGGTTTTCCAGACATTTTTTCTAAACGTTAATTTACGCAGCGTTGCCAAATCTGAAATTTTTTACACGCGTGCGCGGAGAGAGTGCATGGACAGGCCACGTCTATGTGTGCGTGTACAGTTGCTCTAGAAAATCCAGTCTTTAAAGTGGAGAAGGGGAATACGCGGAGAACCGTAAGCGCGCGTCTATACTTTTTGCTGATATTTCAGCACGACAACCCCCTTAACCAATCAAAGTAGTTCCGTTTCAATTCCGTTCCGTGTTATGATGAGTGGGTTCCCCATGGCACGGAGCTGTTACGGAACGGAAAAGAAACGGAAAAATTTGTAACCTATTCTGTTGAAAGTTCGCGAATAAGTGTGCTTGGCAGTGGATCGCTTTGCAACATATTTTTGCAAATAAAGAGCAATATGTCGTCATTAATAGGTATTATATGTGAAAATAAAATATATATATGTTAAAATGCTATGTTAATATGTTAATGCTAATTAACCGTATGTGATATATTTTATTAATTACCAGAAATTCAAATGTGGATATTGCGGCTGGATTATTTGGCCCGATAAAAACGGACGGTAATACTGAAGGAGAGCTCCCTCCTCACCGATTTCGCTGAATGTAGGCTTAATCGACGCGTTTTTGCACAAAACGAACGAATCTGGAAGAAAAAAGTCCCGCTCTGCCCCGCGAAGCGAGATATTTACTGTTAAAGTTGACGACTATCAGGTTATGAAACCTGTCATACCGACGGAATGTAGCGACTGGTAGCGACCACGACCATGCCCTGCGGCCACATACGCATGCTCCGTAGCCGCACGCGCATGCAAAAGAAGGTCACGTGACAACTGTCTGCTTGGTAAGTAAACAATTTCAAGTGTTATTCTCAACACTTAATATTTGTAACAGAAATAATTTGTTAAAGCAGAGAATAGGTTGAACATTATTTTATGGCTGAAAATCTTGATTACGTGCAAGCTTAATTAAATAAATTTATATTTTACTTAAAAAACTTGCTTACCACCGCTGGATTTGAACCTGAAACCCCTGGCTCTTGAGTCAGTCACCTTCCGCACTGTGCTACAACATTGATTGATGAAGACGTTTCGTATTGTCTATATATGTTACACTTATTGTTAGCAGAAAATTGTACATTTGTGTATTTTTCTATTGGGTCTTACAGCAAACTATACGAAAATAAAAACATAAATATTTTGACTTCTGCGAATTAAGGAGTTATTAATAATACATAAATTTTTGTAGATTTGTGTAAAAACTTGTAACATTTAACTAAAAAGTACAAATTTTAATTAGCCATAATTGTAATAGATTTTTGAGCTGTACAAACAAATCAGTATTTGTTACTATTCGTACAAAATTGTAGTATTTTATGAGAAACTAAAAACTGGATTAGATTCTAATTTGCCTAGTTTTACGTATGTAAATTGTGGTAGATTTCTATAGTCATTTATAAATAATTGTAGTATTCTACAAATGAGCAGATGTTTTAATTTTTTAAGATTTTGTTGATTCTCAAATTTTTAAAATTTGTAGATCTCTGTACTATTTTTTATTAAATTGTAGTTTTTCATGAAATACTACTTGCAATAATTTCATGATTTGAGAGCACTATAATTTATGGTACTATTTCATAGATATTTCTACAAAAAAATAATTATTTCTACAAAAAATTAAATATTTCGACAGAAATGTACAAATTTCTATTTTTAGTCCAGTTTTGTAGTTATTCATAGAAATTTTTTCATTAAATTTCTGACTCGTGAATGATTGTAATTTCGCATATAATACTACAAGGTTCTATAGAAAACAACAAAATTCTTAGCCTTTTACGAATCGTGAATCCATGAAAATCTACATGTATTCTCTTATTTAGATTTTTATAAGATACTACAAGTTTATATGGAAATTAACAGACCTTCAACCAAACTTTCAACCTTTCCATGGAAAATTGTAGTATCTTATAAAAATCGAAATAAGAGAATACATGTAGATTTTCATGGATTCACGATTCGTAAAAGGCTAAGAATTTTGTTGTTTTCTATAGAACCTTGTAGTATTATATGCGAAATTACAATCATTCACGAGTCAGAAATTTAATAAGGTAAAAAATTGTACATTTGTGTATTTTTCTATTGGGTCTTACAGCAAACTATACGAAAATAAAAACATAAGTATTTTGACTTCTGCGAATTAAGCAGTTATTAATAATACATAAATTTTGGTAGATTTTTGTAGTATTTTATGAGAAACTAAAAACTGGATTAGATTCTAATTTGCCGAGTTTTACGTATGTAAATTGTGGTAGATTTCTATAGTCATTTATAAATAATTGTAGTATTCTACAAGTGAGCAGATGTTTTAATTTTTTAAGATTTTGTTGATTCTCAAATTTTTAAAATTTGTAGATCTCTGTACTATTTTTTATTAAGATATATGAAAAGTACATATTTATGTGTACTTATCATATACCAACTATTCTCTGCTTTAACAAATTATTTCTGTTTCGTTAACTTAAATGCTTAATATCTGTAACAGAAATAATTTGTGTTCCAAAATATTCTTTGTTGTAATCAAAACCACAAATTTGAAAACAATATATTAAATTTTATTATTTATTAATTGGATTAAAGTTGAGATCTAACATTTCCTTAAAATAAACGTGATAACTGTATACACGGCTGCGTCGAATATGTCCGAATTCCTACAAAGTATAAAAAACATAAGTAATACTTATTTGATATATAGTTATCAATTAAAATTAAAACAATTACCTCATGATTTAAATAGCTAAATCTATCCTTAATATTGCGCTTTCTTTCCGCTGTATACGCATTTTTCAATGTAAAAGTTAATATATCGTAAAAAAAATCTTCGGATACTGCATTTAGATATGAAAAATTGACAAGGATCATTCTGTTGTGATCTTTTAGATTTTTATCCCAAAACATTTTTCGGATGGATTTGGGCCATATTTTTGCATCGCCAACAACATCCTGAACCGCTAGCCACGGATTACTATTTAACTGCTCTACTGAATATGGCATTATAATAATAAATATTTTGGAATTGCACAGAGCAATATATGATATCAATGATATGTCATTGAGGTTGAGCGCTCAAGTACGTCACTACACATGTGACCACGGAGCATGCGCATGTGGTCGCGGAGCATGTCCGTAGTTGCTACATAGCGTCGGTATAACAGGTTTCATAACCTGATAGTCGTCAACTTTAACAGTTAATATCTCGCTTCGCGGGGCAGAGCGGGACTTTTTTCTGCCAGATTCGTTCGTTTTGTGCAAAAACGCGTCGATTAAGCCTACATTCAGCGAAATCGGTAAGGAGGGAGCTCTCCTTCAGTATTACCAAACGGACTTTGTCATCGCATATATTTTCTAATCGTTCTCCGTTATTCCTACCTCAATTCTCAAACCACATACTTGTGATGTTGCACTCGCTTATATAATGCTCTAAATTGTCCCTACCTGACTTGCTATACACTTCGTATCTTCCTCGTCAAGCCAGTATTTATTTGTGTCCTCTAAATTGCCGCACCTTAATTTTACCATCGCTCTAATCTCATCTCCTGTTTTTACTTTATCCAAGTTCGCTTTTAATAAATAACTCGGTGTTTTGTTGCTCATCTCTATCTCTTTATTGTATCTTGAATTATACCTTGCCTCTACTATTTTACTGTTTATTATTTGCCCTTGAATGTCCTGTTCTCTTATTCTTACTAAGCTTTCAGTATTTTTACCTTCATTATTTACTTCTTTTATTATTTCAGAGCTTCAACCATTGTTATTATAAAACCTTTCTCGTCCCAAATTATATAAATCCTTTTTCTTTTTATCCATTGTGTCCTTTTCATCCCAACATACCTTTACTAAACTTCCGTCTTTTTTCTCTCTGCTTCTTTTTGCTTCCTCATAGAGGAAGCTTTGTTTTCGTAAAAAAAAATTTTTTTTTGATTTTCTGAATGTGTTCAGAATGTTCTAAAACGTCGAAAAATCATTTTTAGAAAAAATGTCCGTCTGTATGTATTGCGACGCTTTTTCCCCCGGTCTCGCTATCCGGGGGAGGGCAATCGTGGATTAATCCAAGACGCGACGTCCGATGGAGGTACCGAGGTCGCGCGGGCGGAGGCCCGCCGACAATCGTGAATTTTCGCAATAAGATGGGCGCCAGGTGCGATTTTTCGCACCACCGTACTGTACCTAAGCACCAAGGGCTGACGCGATACCTCAGGGCGTAGTCCCTTTCGGGGAGGGAAGTTTCGGAGAGGAGGCGTTACGCAATTAAGCACACACACAAAAATATAATAAAACAGGAATCATATATTTGGATAATTAGATTAAATTAGATTAAGTAGAACACAACGTCGGAAGAGACGCTCGGGGGTCTCGCAGAAATAAGACGCAATCAAACCAAGGTTCCCGGGACGGTCGCAAACTTCTCGCTACGCATGCGACGCAACGCAATCACGACGAATAAACCCTCCCGTTAACACAACGCGAGAGCATACGGCTTTGTCCTTTCCCGATATCCCAACGCACAACGCCACGCGGCGCCGACGATTTCCACGATACGCACTTTACCGAAACGATACGCACTTTACATACACGCGGTAAGTCCTTTACATACACGCGATCCGCTTATCACATACACGGCGCGAACACAATACGCTAACGCTAATTATCGCGGCGAGCTTCGCTCGCCCGCGGGGGGGCTCGGGCCCTCCTGAGTCCCGTATACCGCCTCATACAACCTCGACTCGAACCGCGGACGATCCCGCGGGTGTCCGCGCCAAATCCCGCGACTCCTCGCGCCGACGGTGATTTCACGGCCCCGCGCCAATCCCGCCGATTTCACGGTCCCCCAACTCGCTCGTCGGTTTTCTCACGGGCCCGAGCACCTACACGCAACACTGGCTCGCCCGAGTGCCATCCAAAGTACCTTGCCACTCGGGACGAGGATTTTCCGAACTTTATGCGATCGCGACTTTACTCGCGACCGACGCACACATCACGACAACCCAACGTACATACAAAACGGACACGCCACGCGACTGTCGGCCGGGACGGTATTTCCGGGGGGGAAGGCCTAACTGATCTCACTTACGTGAAGATCCGCTCTCGGTGAGGCCCCGGCAGGAACACAATACTTTCCCCCTCGAGGTACTTAGAGCGCGAGGTAACGAAGGCGCTCGGTTTTTCGGCGAGAGGTATCTTCAAACTTCCGAGGTAATTACGCGACGGGGCCAACACTTCGAGCGAATCATCCACCGCGCGGGGACGCCAGAATGGTGACCTTACATGAACTGCGCGATGTCCTCTCGGGTCCGGGCCTCTCGGGATTCGGGAGATGCGTTCCCGCTGTTGGTCGGCACGACAGTGCGGAAACGACGGTCCGCCGGGAGCGTGTCGGCTCCCCGCGCCTGCGCCTATGGGCCCGCGGGCGTCCGCCAATCACAGCGCGCTCCCTTATGCCCAGCGCCGCTCCTTCCTACGGCGCGGTGGGAACTAGGCCCGCTTCAGCGCGGCCTTTTTCAATCCGGCTGTCCAGGCCGCGATTGATTAAGTCGGCTTCGCGTGAACCAAGCTGGCCGGGCTATGGTCACGCTCGCCGTCGATCCTCTGGGATGTCGGCCACAGGGTTGTGCACATTCCCCCAGACCGTTCTCGGCGCCCTGGCCTTCGTGGCACCACGTCCTGTCATCCCCCGGGATTCATCGCCTCTCGAGCGCAGCGGCGGTGGAGCGCGGGGCCGCTTCTCCCACTGTGGCGCGGGGCCCTGCGCCTGCGGGGAGGTCCGGACACGGCCCGAACGCCGACCGCGTCCCCCACTTGCCTCCACGACGATCGCCTCCGTATATCCCTCGTGGCGACTCATGGTCGTTACAAAGTGCTTCAAGTCACCACCGGCAATCCCCTTAAAGAAAGCTTAACAACTAATAATTAATACGCAATGGCCCTCCCCCTAGCGCCCAGCGAGGACGCACCCCCGAATTCCCCTCGGCCGAGCCCGTCCGGGCGGAGGACGCGACTTGTCACGTCACAGTATGTATGTGTGTATGTGTGTGCATATGTTGTCCGTATGTGCTCTAACTTCCGCAAATATTGAGATATCGGGCTCTTTTTTTGTTTAATCGATAGAGAATTATTCAACGAAGGTTGGTATTGAATTTGGCGATGATCGGTAAAGGGGTTCTTCTTTAAAAAAATTTTGAATTTTTTTGAAATGTCCGTATGTGCTCTAACTTCCGTAATTTTTGAGATATCGAGCTGTTTTTTTTTTTTAATCGATAGAGTATCATTCAAGGAAGATTGGTATTGAATTTGGCGATGATCGGTAAAGGGGTTCTTTTTTAAAAAAAATTTTGAATTTTTTTAGAAATGTCGGTTGTTGCTTTAACTTCCGCAAATATTGAGATATCGGGCTGTTTTTTTTTTTAATCGATAGAGTATCATTCAAGGAAGGTTGGTATTGAATTTGGCGATGATCGATAAAGGGGTTCTTTTTAAAAAAATTTTTTCAATTTTTTAGAAATGTCCGTGATTGCTCTAACTTCCGCAAATATTGAGATATCGGGCTTAATTTTTTTTTAATTGATAGAGTATCATTCAAGGAAGGTTGGTATTGAATTTGGCGATGATCGATAAAGGTTCTTTTTAAAAAGATTTTTCAATTTTTTAGAAATGTCCGTGATTGCTCTAACTTCCGCAAATATTGAGATATCGGGCTTAATTTTTTTTTAATTGATAGAGTATCATTCAAGGAAGGTTGGTATTGAATTTGGCGATGATCGATAAAGGGGTTCTTTTTTTTTTTAATTTAGAATTTTTTTAGAAATGTCCGTTGTTGCTCTAACTTCCGCAAATATTGAGATATTAGGCTTAATTTTTTTTTAATCGATAGAGTATCATTTAAGGAAGGTTGGTATTGAATTTGGCGAAAAAAAAAAACGCGTCAACAATAGTACCTCATGGGTGACGAGGAAATCTATTGTCGTGATTTTACAAACGTCGGTTAACTTCAAGCCTTAGTTTACTCACTATTCATCTCTTTCTAAGGGGGATAGTTAAAACATCTCAAGTCTCAATAATTGAGACTTCAAAAAATGATGTTTTAGGTTAATAAAAAAGTGTGCAAGTAGAAACTTGCACATTGCTTCCTCATAGTTTTTAAGTGTGCAAGTAGAAACTTGCACATTGCTTCCTTATAGTTTTTAAGTGTGCAAGTAGAAACTTGCACATTGCTTCCTCATAGTTTTTAAGTGTGCAAGTAGAAACTTGCACATTGCTTCCTCATAGTTTTTTAAGTGTGCAAGTAGAAACCTTCGCTCACAAAGCTTCCTCTATGAGGATGCCAAAACAAATAAATACTAATAATTATATATCGAATAAAATACAAGCTTCCTCATAGAGGAGCTTTATGAGCGAAGGTTTCTACTTGCACACTTAAAAACCATAAGGAAGCAATGTGCAGATTTCTACTTGCACACTTAAAAATTGTGAGCGAAGGTTTCTACTTGCACACTTAAAAAACTATGAGGAAGTGTTACGTCCAACCCCAGGATTAGGATAAGAAAAACTGGGAAGCGAAGGAGAGGCTAACCAGAGGGGTCGGGGTAAGGAAGGACGCAACTAGAAGCTTAAGAATATCGCTCGCAGGTACACGCTATGAGACGCGTGGCGCGAGCCCGAACGCACTTTTCAATGGCTCCGGAAGGGTCAACGTCCGTGGAGACGGTAGGACGCCTTCTGTGAGCGGTGCGATCGTCGGTCCTCTTTTAAGTCAGGGAATTTAATCCCTTTAACTTAGGATCGGACCTCGTGCGGTTTCGAGAGAGGGAAGAGTAGTGGGTGAGGTCTTAAATTATAATGAATGCAGATTGGAGTCAATGTTTAACATAAGACAAATATTTATTACGATAATATAAACTAGGTAAACAATAAGTGAGAATTAGGGCAAATAAAATTGAATACATTTATAAGTGTGAATGTCGGATGCGTGTGTGTGTCATGAGTGAGTATTATTCTCGCGGGTGTTACATAAATGCGGGGGTGATCGGGCAGGATTTTGAAAGGGGAACCTATTTGAAAATAAACATCCTGCCCGCTATTACTACAATTAGTTTAAGAATGGGGTTACATGAAATTAATTAAAATATGTGTGTGGTGTGTAAGTGTATCTAAATTAAAATATAAAGAGATGTTCGGGGTAAAAACGGTGAGATAAGAGTCTAACAAATAATTATAAACTATGGGTAAGGGTAAGGTATATGTATGTTAAATAATTTTGCGCTGTGATTCTAATCCAGAGTAACCACCTCGGGATCGAGGTCCTCGAGATCGAGAGTCGAAGCGGTCGAGGAGGTCGGGGACGGACTTCGGGAAGAGGAGGGGGAACCGGGAGGTTCAAGCAGGGTGGCGGGATCGCGGTTGACCGGGACAACGCGAAATGGGGCCACGCGACAAACAGGGCGAGAAGAGGTGGGGAAGGGACGAGATGGTAGAACGATAGGCCGAGGTGGAACGACAGGGCGACGCTCCTGCGAGGAACAGGGTTCCTCCGAAAAGGCTGGTAGAGCCGGTGGAATGGCGAGACACGAAGGACCTGCGCTAATTCGTGCCTTTTCTAATTTCCTTCGCGCTTGTTGCTTCCGACGATCATGTTCGTGTTTTACGGCCCTTCGAGATTTCTTAAAGGGGGGACCGCGGGAATCCACTATAAGTTAATTCCTTGTTAATTGTTTTAAAACCGTTAACCGCGGCGAAGTCGACTCGGTTTGGAAGGGTTGAAATTGAAGACAGAGGATCTGTTGAATCAGCTAACTCAGGAATAATATAGAAGAGATTACTCCGAGCCCGCCGATAAGGTTCGCAGCAGTGAATAGAAAGGAGATTACTCCGAGCCCGCCGATAAATCAGCTAACTCAGGAATACCATAGATTACTCCGAGCCCGCCGATTAATCAGCTAACTCAGGAATAATATAGAAAAGATTACTCCGAGCCCGCCGACAATTCAGCTAACTCAGGAATAATATAGAAAGATTACTCCGAGCCCGCCGATCAATCAGCTAACTCAGGAATAATATAGAAAAGATTACTCCGAGCCCGCCGACAAATCAGCTAACTCAGGAATAATATAGAAAGATTACTCCGAGCCCGCCGATAAATCAGCTAACTCAGGAATAATATAGAGAAAGAGATTGGAGGGTTAGAAGGATTAATGTTTAAGGTTTATGGATTAAGGTTTAACCGAGAGAACTTCTGGACACTAAAGTGAGGATAAGTAAAAGAAGTGAATATACGACTTACTACTTGGCGCTGGTCGGATTGGGAATTGATGATCCTCGAACAGATGAGAATCGTTGGACCTCCTTCTCGGAAACGGAAGTAGGTGGGACGGAGAACTTCTGGCTCGATGTGCACAGACTTTAAATTGTTACGATTGTAGTGACTGGATGAAAGACTGAAGCTTGCAAAGCTTGAGGAGACTCAAAAGCTTTGAGGGGGAGTGCCGCAATGTCAGGGTTTATATAGGAAAATGTAAGGAATGGAAGGGGTGGATTTCGTTGTGGGAGGTGTCTGGTTTCCGTTTTTGGGAACCTCTGGTTGGCGGGATGTTTCTAATTTTTATCTGGAGGATTCCTTATTGGGCGAGACGTTTCTCACCCAAGAGCCAGATCTTAAGTTTTTCGCCTATCCTAGAAACCTAGAGACGGTTATCGATTTTTCCGGTTTTCCATTGGTGAGTCCTTTCGTAAGGCCCCCACTGTCTTATCGGGGGTGCAACCCAGCAATTCTTCCAGTGACTGATTTGTTTTCAGCTATCGCCGATTCCTCGTTTATTGGGGTCCCTTATCTCGCGGTCCCTGTTTTCAGTATCAACAGACAAATGTATTTCATCCAATCTTTATTGCAGCTTTATCGCAAACAGAAATTCTGCCACGTGCTCTTACGGATTTCTAAAAGCACGTTTTGGATCTTGTCTCTGTTTGTCGGGACATTCCGCGGCCAACTTTGGGCTAGTCGCGTGATGCGATAAGGATCCTAACCAAATTCTGCATGGGATTAAGGCTCTCCTCGGCGCGTCGTGTCGCCGGGTTTATAGCTATGGGCTAGACAAAATTGATAAAACCGATCACGTATGTCCTGTCTGTCGGTAGTTTGTCATCTGGAAGGTTGCTTTTAGTTGCCCAACCAAATAGGCATTTTGGTCATAAAAGATGGAATGCGAGGGGATCAAGGCTCACTCCCCGATCGATAACCGTCCGTGCTTAGTTTACCTATCATAATCTTAAGGCCTATCTTAGCCCCGCGAAAAAGGGAAATCGTGGAGTTCCCAGGACGTAACAGAAGCAATGTGCAAGTTTCTACTTGCACACTTAAAAACTATGAGGAAGCAATGTGCAAGTTTCTACTTGCACACTTAAAAACTATGAGGAAGCAATGTGCAAGTTTCTACTTGCACACTTAAAAACTATGAGGAAGCAATGTGCAAGTTTCTACTTGCACACTTAAAAACTATGAGGAAGCAATGTGCAAGTTTCTACTTGCACACTTAAAAACTATGAGGAAGCAATGTGCAAGTTTTTATTATATAATATTACGTAAATGATTAAATATATTATATTTTATAGCTTTTGGGATAAATCTAGAATTGCATACTTAAATATCGTAAAAGTACTAACCCAAATGCATAAACATCAGAACCGACTGAATATGGTATTTTGTCCTGACCTCGATTTAATGGTCTTAGTCGGCGAATAATCTCAGGTGCTAAGTAACATAACCAACCTGGTGGTATATTCAATGCTTCTCCTTTCCTAAAGGTGGAGTGTCAATGGCGCGATTTTAGACGCTCAAGCCGCGCGATTGAAGCCGCGCGGCACTAATCGCGCGACAGCAGTCGCGCATACTGTTATCAAAAGCGCGATGAGAGTCGCGTGACTTCACAGAGAAAAATAATCTAATAGTTTTCAAATATCTTGACACAAGTCTTTGAAAAGCTAGAATCTTGTTTTGAGTAAATGTAATACTTACAACGACTTTATGGTAGATTTGCGGATACGTAGCCTTATCAAATACTTGATCTGCAAATCTACCATAAAGTCATTATAAGCATTACATTTACTTAAAACAATATTCTTGACTTGTGTCAAGATATTTGAAAACTATTACTAAGAAAATATTCTTGATTGAAAGAAAATTTACTTAAAAGAAGTAAAATAAAATAAGTAAAGTGCTTTTCTTGGCTGTAGAATGATTATTTTTCTGTGTGCAGTCTTCTATGAAACATGGAGGAAAAAACTTTAATGATTCTTCATGCTATTAAAGAAGAGGAAGAGGAAGAAATTACATTATTATTATTTTATGAAAGCTATAGGAGTGCTGCAAATGATTTGTTTATTGCAAGAGAGACAGAAGAATTTCAAAAAGTTTTATAATTTTTATCTTGTAAGTCATATAAACATTTATAGTTGTTCACCAATTCACACAGCATAAAATCATTCATATTGTGGAACGTTAATTTAATTAAAAAGTAGAACTTGCCAAAATATTAGCGACTAAACTGCTCCAAATACAATTGAGTGAACTGAGCCGCGCGGCTAGACTGCTCCAGGAGCAGTTGAGTCGCGCGATTCTGAATCGCGTCGTCACAATCGCTAGAGTCGTACGACTAAAAACGCGGGATTGGCAATAGTTCCATTGTAATACATGCAAAGCAGACCATAATCAAAGACGCGCGGCTGTAATCGCGCGGCTTGAGCGTCAAAAATCGCGCCATTGACACTCCACCTTTAATATTTATATAAAATTAGCTTATTTTAAATATTAGAATACAACTTATTTAGCAGGAATAAATTTTATTCTAAGATATAATTTTACCTATTTCCATGGCACAATTTGGTAATATTAAACAGACCAAAATCTGATATCAGAACTTTTCTATTTTCTATAAATACGTTCTTGCTCCTAAGATCCTTGTGTATTATCTCACGAGAATGAAGATATTTCATACTGTTGGGTGAAGACTAAATAGAAGGAGAGATCACATATTTATCTGCTGGTTATGATGGTTGTTATCCTACTTTACCGTTCGGTTAAAATGTTACCGATAGCGTAACTGTCTCTGTAATATCATCACGAGCGCTCGGCTATAGTGTATTTTCCCGCGCGTTATGCGTCGACCGCATTACGCCTCTGATGTTGATCCTGCTAGCGCGGAGTGATACAACGCGTGCACGATCGGTCTGGCTCGAACCGGCCGCTTGGCGAGCGGTCATTGTTCGTTAGTCAGTCAAGTCAGTCAGTCGTTAAGACGTTGTTCCCTTTCAATACGATCGATCATTCGAGAAAGTTGTGGAACGGGTATCGTGTAAGAGTTGTGGCTGTGCATAATTATACTCCGCTAGATATAACGACAATCTATCGAGAGCATGGGCTTATGACGACGATGAGAGATTGGCTAGAAGCTACGGCCACGAGACTATACCGGTGCGACGCAGATCGCCGCCATTAATGCGACGTGGCTAGATACGACGAAAAGGCTGCCGTTACTGTTAACACGGGGACGCCCTTGCCAAATACGAGAGAGAAAGAGAGATCTTCTAAACGAGGATCTCGTTCATAATTTTGATGTTTCTACAGTAACAAGGTAACTTTCGTCTTTCTATACTTGTTCGGATTTACGATCTGAGTGCTGTAGCGGACAAATGTTCCGTCTACATAAATCGCTCTTGATTACAGTAACAAGTAACAAGAGATCTTGAGAACTTTCGGAGACATTTTCCTCCTGAAAGAGAGAGCGATGCCTTCAATCCACATTGAGATTCCTGGCATCACAAATCAAGATTATTAAAGGAACACTGAGCTCAGTACATTTCATTCTACAGTCTGTACGGTTGCAACCGCGAATTATATTTCTTCTTTCTTTCAATTCTCGAGAATGCTAGACGTTAAACTTTAAGTTACGGTACATATGTAAATACTTACGAGAAAGTATGTCTTTGTTTGATTGCGTTATAGCTTGCGTTAATTTCGATACGTCATGTTTTCAAGATTGAATCTTCATTATTCTATTTCTTAATAGAATTGTAATTGTGACGTTTGATCATTCTTACTTCTATGGCAACTCATTCGACTGCGCCGTAATTCGTGTGAATCTTAAAGCGAATTCATAACATTTAATTTCTCCATGATTTAATACGTTTCTCCTTTGATATGATATTATTAATCTCCTTCAGAGGACATAAAGACATTGCTCATACATACAAACAATTTACTCAACAAGTATATCTGAATGTCTGTTTGATCGGACTTAAACCATTATAGCAATGATAATGAATTGAGGATCAAAGTGAACACGTGTTAAATCAGTCTTTGATATATGTATTGATTTCCTGATTCGATATTATGTCATTTGAATGTTATATTTACTTGTGTCTGTCATAACAGTGTTGCTTCACGAATGATTCTTTACGCAACTGATTAGATTGAGCTTGCGTTGAAACTATTCATAACTATTGTTTACACTGCAACAAGCGGACTGTATAAGTCGAACATTATTAATCCAGACGTACATGCTATCGTCTATAACATTGACTTATATGAGTTAAAGGATCGTTCGTAACATTTATCTTTTTATAATATTACTTGTGTGAATCTTCCTTTAGGATATAATTATATTCTACGCGCCTAGCATATACTTAATCTACATCTCATATATCTGTGAAAGAAAATATATGATCTCTACCGTGATCAGTAAAAGTGTGTCGTCTCCTCCTACATTAAATCGTGAGGCCAGGCTCATGCGTGAGCTTGTACGAAACACATACCCTATAAAATAAAGTTATTACAAGAATACACTATAAGATTATTCGAAAATCTCCAATTTTTTAGTAAAATTTGTAATACCTTAATTAAAATTTACGTTTTATTTATGTGTCTGTAATGCCATTTTTTTCGAATCTTATGGCTCTTATACCCCAATAGATTTTAAGTTTCTCTAATCCTAGTTCCCTTAGTATTACATACCTCGGTGTGCAAAAATCTAGTCTAAATACCCATCTTACATAATCCAACATGACTTTTTCCAACTCCTTTTTTTCACTCCACCCCCATATTTCTGCTCCGTATTCCATCACACTTTTCACTAGGTACTTAAAAAACGTCCATCTCCTGCTAAAATTATCTTTACATAATCTTTCTCCTAAACCCCAGACCCTGTTTGCCGCGATCCTTCCTTTCCTTTTCAGTTCTTTTATATGATCGACATAATTACCTTTCCTATTAAACGTGAAACCCAGGTATTTAAACATATCTACTTCCTCTATTATTTTTTCGCCCCATTTCCATGTCATCCTTTTACCTTTACTATTAAATACCAGCACTTTAGTTTTTTCTGTATTTAATTCTAGTTTCCTTTCTTTTAAAAATCTTTTTAACATGCTCATCATATCTAGTAAGGCCTCTCTATTTTTCGCTACCAAAACCATATCATCCGCGTATGCTAATGACCACACTCTCACTCCTCCAAGCTCTACTCCTCCTATACCACGCTTTTCTAGAACTTTATCAATATCCGCATTGTATAAATTGAACAGGGCGGGACTCATCACGCAGCCCTGCCTTACACCTTTCTTCGTCTTGAAGCACCTTGTAAACCCATCCTTCGTCCTTATTGTCACCTCCGTCTCTTTGTAAATTTCTTTTATCCTGTTTGTTAAACTGCGATCCACTCCTTTCTCTTCCATTATCTTCCATAAAATTCCTCTGTCAACGTTGTTGAATGCTGCCCTTAGATCCACAAATATTGCGAAAATCTTGTCTTTCCCCATTGTCATACCTTTCTCCTTCTCCCTTTGCACTATATGGTTCAAGATAAATATGTTATCCATCGTAGACCTCGTTTTCCTAAAGCCGGCTTGGCTGTCAGGTATCATCCCTTTCCTCTCCATTATTTCCTCCAATCTGTTCTTTAGAATTTCCGCATATACCTTGTATGCAGTGCACAGCAGAGAGATCCCTCTATAGTTGTCTGTTCTCTCTTTATCCCCCCTTTTATATAAGGGGACATCTATACTTGTTCGCCATTCGGACGGAATTTTACCTTCCTTCCAAATGAGCTTCAACAGATCAGTTAGACCTCTTCTTACTGCTGCGCCACCATACAGCCATGCTTCCATTGGGATTCCATCGACACCTGCAGCTTTGCCTAACTTCATGTTCCTGACTGCCCTCACTATCTCCTCTTCTTGCAACTCCCTTTCTGTATCTTGAACCTGTTCCTCATTTCTTTCTTCTGTTCCCATATCACGCACCTCCAACGTCTCTTCCCTTCCTTCCATCTCTGTCCCACCTAACAACTCCATGAAGTAACTTCTCCAGTTCTCTTTCGGAATATTATTCTCTTTCCATTCTTTCTTCTTTCTTCGACTGTTTATGTAGTTCCAGATTTTCTTCTCGTCCTTCAGTTTTCTTAATTCCTCTTCTTCCCTCTCTCTCTTCTCCATCCTTTTCCTCTCTAACCACCCCTTCAGGCATTTCTTTCCTTCCAAATAGTCTTCCTTACTTCCCTTTCCACTTCTCCATCTTCTGTACTTTCTTTTCACCTCCCTCTTCTTTCTGGTACAGCTCCTATCCCACCAATCTTTTTGCCCTATTTTCCTTCTCTTTTTTTATCTTGATTTCCTTATAAACTAAGGCTCCAAGGATCCAGTTTTTGATTTTCTCCCATTTCCTATCCGCCGACTCTATTTCCTGGTCCTCGTTTTTATTCCATACCTCCGTCCTCTCCCTGTATAATTTCCTTGCCTCTTCGTTCCAACATATGATCTTCTTTGACCTATTCTGTTCCTCTTCTTCCTCTTCTGACCACCCCTCCATTTGTCTCGTATTCTCCTCTTCCTCCAGTATCAAGGTCAGAGGCCAATGATCCGAGTCCACCCTGTCCCCTATTCTAAATTCCAACACTCGCTCTTGCGCACTATCGTTTACAATTGCATAATCGATTACCGAGCACCCTCTCGCACCCACATACGTATATTCCCCATCCCAATCCCCCTCTGTACATCCATTCAAAAAAAAGTGCACGCGCCCCACTTTCAGTGCACGTTTGCAATAATGCTTTGTCACAGATAACTTTTTTGTTTAGAGTCTAAACCTAATTCTGACAACGGTATCGTATTTTTGGATGTAATCCGCTGTCCACGCCACAGTCTTTTTGTAACAATATATTGTAGAATTTTTATATAAAGCGAATGTTTTCACAAGTTGACGCCAAAACAAATGTCGGTATTACAGACGACTTTAGGATCCCCTTAATACAAAGATTTATTTAAATTACAAAAAAGCGACTTTTCCCAAATAAAAATTACAATGAAGATGTCATCCCCAAATGATTTCCAATCGATTCCATTCATAGTAAACATTAAATATAATCACTATCTGCTAACTTGACGCTCGATAAAATTTTGTTAATAACAGAAAAATATTATTACCCAAATGTTTAAACAATTTTCCTAAACTTCCCTAATTGATTCCCAAATTATATGAAAAAGAATAATTCAAAAATATTCAATTTATCTGCTAACTCTACGGCGGTGTGTTCCCATGGTGTAAGTAGACAGGTGAAGCATTCCCGATGCTGCGCACTCGTTCAGTTTTTGAACCAATCAGCGCGCGATCCGTTTTGCGAGAAAAGCAATATGGCTGATTCCGTCAGTCCATAGTCCGTTACGTCCGTTATCCGTCGCGTGCGTCTGTTGTGCGGGAAATATTGTGTGTTTAACTTTTGCGACTTTAATACAACATACGCAGTAAGTAGTAAATATAATTAATAACAGAAGTCGTTTTTGTTCGACCCGACTGGCTAAATGATTAATTTATTTATTCACAACGTTTCGGCTGCAATTTCAGATGCCTCTCAATATAATTAATGTTGAGAGGCATTATATTGGTTGATATTTGCTAAATAACCTAAGCAGCAAAAAAATATTTGTTAAACGTTTTTAAATGTTTTTAAAAACATTTTTAGTAATAAAAAAATATTTTAAAAACGTTTAAATTAATGGGATAGATCCTTTTTTTCTTATTAAAAAAGTATTTATTTTAACATTGTAAAAAATGTATTTTTAATATTAAATAAACGTTTGTTAACATTAAAAAATGTTTTTTTTTACATTAAATAAATGTTTTATTAATACAAATTAATAAACAGCTATACGAGTCAGGCGCGGTGGTGCGCAAGTAAAGAAATTAATAGTTACAGAAGTAACGAATTATAATGTGTATAATATACATATACATCTATTCCAACTTGATAAACTGTACGCCGATTACTTTCATTTTCGACAGAGTGACGGACCTTGTGTCGGAAAAAATTAATGATTCTGTGCCAAGGAATGTATTAGCATGCTTGGTTCGAACAAGAACATACATTCGATTAAGGCACCTTAATTTAGAAATAAAAAAAAAATAATAGGGGAGACCGGGGCTAAACAGTCTGTTTTTTTTTCGGTGCCGATTTTTAACAACAAAATAAATAATTTTAGTTAAATATGGTATACCACTGTAAAGAGTGAACCTTTAGCTACAAAATTTATTTAGGAAATTTTTATCTACGTCGCTTTGTTTAACCGGTATAGAGCAAAAACGACAACGGTAGAAAAATTGAAATCTCAAAAATGCCGGGGTTAAAGCGTCCCCCCCCCGGGGCTAATCAGTCACACTGCATTTTCAATACATATACGTACATCTAATCCTGAAAAATGATAGGATACATTTTAATAATTGTTTTTTAAGAGAAAAATATAAAAATTTATTTAAGATTTTTATGCAAAACATTATTAATTGTTTTACCTATTCCATAAAACAATTTAGGCACGTGAATACAGATCCTGACGAGCGCACGCATGTGTTGTGTGCCTTACGCTCGCACGCAATGCACTGTTTCCCATATGCTCTGTTTATTGTCAACTTCTCTGAGCAGCACGTATTATCCAAGTCTTCGTCAGAATCCGACCGCTGCTGCTTCCTTGATTTCGATTTACGCCCACTGCTCGTCGAAGGCTGCGGTTCTGTTTGTGTGGCATTTTTTTTCAAGTCGTTCAACGTGGTTCTCCGGACATCGAATTGTTTTGCGGCTTCGTAAGTGCTCATTTTATCTTTCCTCACCGCAAGAACTGCCTTCTTGAGTTGCTCCTTGTCGACGGGAGTCGTTTTGCGACGATACGTGCGTACCATTTCCCTCCTACACAAACTGACGCACGTGCAAGGGAAGACAGAATCACGCTCGAGGGAAACCTAACCTGAAATCGCCGTGAGCTGAAGTCGTGCGCCCGGTGCGCCACAGTGATGAGATTAGCCCGATTAGCCCCGGGTGCTTGTAGACTGATTAGCCCCAAACACAAGTTTCAGGTTTGATCGCCCATGAAATATTAGACATCAACGATAATGAAAAAACTATACTGCCCTGTTGAAAAAAATCACGTAACTCTGTAACATAACAAAATCATGTAACTGTGTAACGTAACAGAGATACGTAATTTGCTACGTATCAGTTTCGGACGTTTTGTTACGTAACAAAAGCATGTACCTCTGTTACGTAATAAAATTACGTACTTTTTCATAAATGAAGGATTTCTCTTTTTTAGTATTATTTTGAGTTTCAGTGTTAAATTTTAGTGTGATTTCAATTAACCCTTCTGCATGAGTTTTTCTACTAAAAATTGCTTTCATGTAAATCAGGTCAAAATTGTGTCGACTATAAATAATACAAACTCGGTTAACTTGGTTTTGCGGACAGTAATCTTTAATTGTATGATTTATTTACCAATGAAATAAGTATATTAAATGTAGTATTTATGGTACTTAAAATATACATATATATTATACAATATACGTATAAGTTTGAAGTTTGAACCGCTGAAATACAGCGAACAAATCTCTCTCTCCTCTCTCTCTCTCTCTCTCTCGATCTCTCTCTCTCTCTCTCTCTCTAGCTCTCTCTCTCTCCTCTCTCCTCTCTCTCTCTCTCTCTCTCTCTCTCTCTCTAAATTCTTATATTTTCATAATTGGATCTTTGTTGTTATAATAATAGTAATATTAGTACAGTATTATGATAATTTTTTATTAAAATATAAGACCTGTTCGTTTAGCTGAACATCTTTCAACACATTCTCTCTAACGTGAAAAGAAAAAGAGGAAAGACGTACCGTGCAAGAAGTTTAGCTAAAACGAACAGGCCTATAAATAAAGAATAAGATCTCCCTGGAATAATAAAAATTTTTTAAATATTTTTTTATTGCACTTCAACAATGCATATTTCATACTTATTACAATGCCAATTTTTTGTAAAAAAAAAAGAATACATAATTATGTTACAAGTTTATTTGTTTTATTTGATTAATGATTTACTTAATTGATGAAGGTTAACTTTCTCTTTTCAGGGTTTTTAAACTGATAATTCATACATAATATAACCTTTATAGAAAAATTTGTAATGGTTCAAGCTAAAAATACTTAAATGTTTGCATACAAAAAAGTGTCTTAATTGCCATGTTTTCACTTTATTCATGTTAACACTTTCATACTCGTTTTTAATTTAAATCTTGCAAGTCAAAATGGGACGATACCGGTACAAGTACTTGTATATCGGGTGTAGTATTTACGGGTGTATGTCAATGTTAAAACATGAGAATTAAGACAATAATTGCGTACATGAAAAAAAATGTTATTAATAAAATACAAATTTGGCACTGCACAAATATACATCGCATTATTAATATCAATAAAAATGCAAACCCTTTCAATCGTATTAGTTTCTATTGCAAGTAATGCATTAGGAATATCTATTACTTTTTTCATCGATGTATTATTATTATCGAAAATATGTTCTGTATTTACTACATTGCATATTGTATACTCTTTTCTACTTAACGGGTCGATTATAAAATCTATTATTCGGATAAAACTTCCTTCCTTTGTAAGAGCAAAAGAATTATTTGAGCGGAGCCTATTTTTTCTGGACGATGTATATAGACAACGCTCTTTAACAATTTTATGATACACCCTACTTTCATGTGATAAGCCAAGTTCTTGAATCCATCTTAAATTTGTTGGATAGTTTGTTCCAAAATATCTTGCATGAGATATTTTGAAGGTTGTTTTGGCATGTTTTTTGTCAAGATAGGATATAAAATTACTGATCATTGAAAACGGTCTTAGTGCTACGTGTTCTTTCAGAATTAATTGACTATGATTCATAGCGATTGTCCTACATATCTGATGAATAACTCCCTTAGCAGCTTGGACTTTCTTTACGATTTGACCATTATCACTTTCGAAGCAATATAAAATCTTTAAAGACAAATCTTTGGTGTGTTTTAATTTCATTCTTTGATTAACTCGACGAGTTGGATGTACTGTCCTGACCTTCAGCCTCTTCTTCTTTCTTTGTCTCTGCAAATATATGTACGATAGTTATATGATTGACATAAATTTGAAATTATTATTAATATTTTAAATATAAAATATACGCACCCTTCAGTTTTTCCAATTCACTCGTAATTAAGTAATTAATGTATACGCTCAAATATCTTCGCCATTTCTTTGAGAGTACTTTTCGTTCTTCAAGAGATATATTTTGAGGCAGCTGATTATGCAGTTTTAAATAATGAATATAGCATTCTAAAATAAAAAAAAATATATTTATTGATTTTTTCTTTTACTTATATTCTATTTGTTGACGTAAACTCACTTTCTAAAACGGCCTTCTTTTTCGGCGTCAGTGGTTTTCTAGGGGAACGATGAACCAAACGTTCTTTATTTATTTTTTGGAGCTCCACAGCACGATTCATCAAGGTATGACACCCCCATATAGCCTTAGATATTTTTCTCACGAACAGGGAAGCTGTCTTCTGTTCTCGTGCTTCTTTCCACGCATTATACGGTATTGAAACTCCGTAGCGTAAATGCATCATTTTTACCTAATAGTCAACATGCATAAACATTTTTTTCTTAGAAATAGTATACAAGTTAATACTTAATGTAGATCCGTACACCAACATTAATCTTTTATAACATGTAAAAGGATGAAGCACAATATATGATTATAAAAGATAAATAATTTTTTTTGCCAACTTATAACTGATTTCTTCATAGATCATATTAAATTCATTGTTTAAATCTTTAAAAGACTTCAAATCTATAATCAGATACTTAATGAAATTATCAATTGTTCATTACTTACTTTTATTTCATCTTTAGAATCATCAGTCCACACAGTAAAATTTTCCATTCGATTTGCCGACCTGTTATATTCATCGGAATCATATGTATCGTTTTTATTACGTTTTCGATCTTCTATTTTCAATTTATCTTTTTTCGATTTTTTACTTTTACTTCTCTCATCACTCGCTTGACTTTCGTTGAATACTGCAACATCATTACATTCTTTTTGAACGATCTTGGCTGGTGGCTCAGTCACTCGACAATCCTCGTCGTCCACTACATCGTCAAATTTTATTTTTCTTTTTTTCAATGCTGAATGTCTGCACGAGCTCAATATTGGGGAAACTTGCGGTGTTATTGATGGAGAAGCAAAATGTGTCTTACTTGCTACATGAAAAAATATTTAAAAAATATATTTTCATAATTATTAAAAATTAATTTTTTTAATATGTACGCAATCCTTTTATTTTAAACAATTTACATTGGAATTATTAAGTATAACAGTTTTTGTATATAAAGTGAAAATGTATATCACTATAAAATTTTTCTTATAAAAAATCCATTTTTGCATAAAATATATTACCAAGATCAGTAAAGGCGAATATTAAAGATAGATATAAATCCTCTTAAAGTTCATTTTCATGTTTTCAAATAAAAGTATATTAAGGGGTTATATACAGTTAGGAACCCGAAAAAAAGCGATTTTTTAAAGAATTTATCCTGGAAAGACATTTTAATTTAAAAACACAAAATTTTATACACTTATTGTAGTCACTTTTAAGTATAATCTCAAATTTTTTTGTTTAAAAATAATGATTTTTAAGGCCGCTATAGCCGACATCCGGGAGCATCTCTAAAGAAAGGTGTCTTGCGGTGACCACTCTATCTCTGGACTGAATCATCTGAAATCAAAAAACCAAAAGATTTCGTTAATATAATATATTATCTAGTATTTAATCGAAGGAATAAGCAAAATATTAATTTTAACAAAAATGACGGCTTCTTAAACAAAAAATTTTGAAGCATGAATCAAAATTTTTTGTTTAAGAAGCCGCTATTTTTGTTAAAATTAATATTTTGCTTATTCCTTCCATTAAATACTAGATAATATATTATATTAACGAAATCTTTTTGGTTTTTTGATTTCAGATGATTCAGTCCAGAGATAGAGTGGTCACCGCAAGACACCTTTTTTTTAGAGATGCTCCCGGACGTCGGCTATAGCGGCCTTAAGAATCATTATTTTTAAACAAAAAAATTTGAGATTATACTTAAAAGTGACTACAATAAGTGTGTAAAATTTTGTGTTTTTAAATTAAAATGCCTTTCCAGGATAAATTCTTTAAAAAATCGCTTTTTTTCGGGCTTCTAACTGTATATAACCCCTAAACTATTCAATAACAAATAAATGTTACATTATTTATATAATAACCCCTTTAAAAGTTTACTTACTTTGAGGGATTAATTTCCTGCTGGTTGCAGATTCACGCAGCGACTTTAGTGATGTCCATGTTGGTGATTGTTTATTATTGCACATTTCCATATAGTTCAGTTTTTCTTTTAACTTGTGCAACTCAACATTTTTTTCTTTTAGTTCTTGTTCTCTTTCTTTCATAACATTCTGTAATTTCTCATTCTCTGCTTCCAAAGTTTTTATTTTTGTATAGCAAATATCGACTTTGTTTAAAAGTTCGTTTTTTTCATCGATTTCTAAATCAGATGTTTCTTCTTGTGGGTTTTTTGTAACAAATTTATTTACGCTTTTGTTACTTTCAAAGGTCAATGTGACACTGTTTAACGCATCAAGTTTTTTTTGTATTATAAGATTATTGTCTGATGTCTCTTTTAATTTTGATGTTTTCCATTCCTGAAAGTAAATTATTGATATAATGTATGTTTCATGCTCGACCGGAGATTCCGCAGAGCGCGATTTATGCCGGCACCACTTAGAAAAAGTGCGAAACGCGGGTAGGACTGCGGATGAGAGAACGACTTACACAACCGGTAAAGATTTGCACTGGAAGCTCGAGGTAAATTTCACGGACACTGTCGTGGTTCGAATCGCTCGGAAATCTTGAGGCGTCGGTCGTCTGCCGCAAACGCGAGACGGAGATCTTGCCGGACTTGATGCCCTCCCAGATAGCACGCATATCTAAAAGATGTCTATAAAAGATGTCGTAAAGATGTCTTTTAGATGTCTACGACGTCTTTTAGACATACGTGCTGTCTAGACTTACGACGGAAATCTTGCTGTCGAACGAAGGAAATCTTGTCCGTGGGGCAGACTACGAGCGCGAACGCGACACGACGACCGTGATTCGGGGCGAGCTCACTTGATGAACTCGATGGTCACTCTCGTAGAGAATGTACAGTGTCTTGGCACTCCCGCATTTGCTGAGGTGATCGGGCGGCGATACCGCGCACGAATCGGTGGAGAAACCACGCACAGAGAATGTTTGCCGTTATGCCAAGATCACTTGATTCGGAGACGTGCGATACGAGTTTGTCTCGCGATCGTTCTCTTCCGCCGGGAGGGTTCTCGAGGGACGGAAACGAAGGCGAGATCCGGAACGCGGCACTCTCTGATTGATCCGATGATTGACGGCGTTGCGCTGTGGGCACAATTTTCGCGAACAAAGACACTGCGCGTGTCAGGAGTTGCGCCGTGCTCCGATTCTCGACAATGCCGGCATGCGCGCACCTGTACGTGGAGCGGCATCGACGCGTGATCGACCACGCGATACGGCGTGATCGACAACCCTGTGCGGATCGAATCCGGGCCACAAGACTGACGGCAGGCACGTAGCAGTCAGCCTCGCGACTCGATTACATCGAGAATATGTTCGATCCTTAACAATGTAAAAGAAAAGCGATCGCACATACTATACATTAAAGACCCTATAATATGAGTCCGACCATATGATATCAACTTTTGGTTGGTTCGTTATTTCTTGTCAAAAGCAAGAAAAACAGAAAGAGAAAATGAGATAATAGGCCAGTCATATTAGACTAATTTAGAGGGTTAATCTTTCAATCAATCTTTCCAGGTTGCAACCATCATGAATCGCTTTGATTTGAGGTGCTATAAGTGGGATTTATTTTGCTTCGCAAAATTAACGTGCATTAAAAACTTATTAACAATATTATCAACAAAAAACGCGATTTTTTTTATTTTTTTCAAATATCTCGAAAACTAAGCAAGATAGGGTAACTAACTATACGTACCTTTTTTGTAGAGCGTACAATTATCTACAATAATGATCTGAACAACATTTATCGTCAAGTCAGTAGTTTAGCTTGCACGCGCCGTCAAAGTCCGAGACTTGGATCCCGAAAACCCTCGATTTCATCGTTTTTTTAATGTTGCGCCGGTGATTTTTTCCGTCATTTAAAATGGAATTCAAAATCTCCCAAAAATCACACATCATCTGAGAACTACAAAGAATACTTTTTATGATGTAACCGATTTTTTAGACCCTTTTTTTTTTAGTTTGTAGCTATGTAAGCAAAAAATTTTGATTGGAATAGTCTCAGTTTTTCGATGTTTTCAGGCCTTAGAATTTATTTGAGACGAATTTTATCGTATGCATCTTGTGGACGAAATTTGCAACAAAAAAAAACTCTTGTATTTTTTTCGTACGACAAACGCTGATTTTTTTATTGACGCGCAAAGTTATCCAATATTGCACACAGGTCGGATAACGTTTGTTTTACACCAAAATAATTATTTTTCATTAATTTCATTAACGTCACAGAGCGTGGAGGGAATATGTACATATATATGTGCGTACTTTTGGCGGTCTCATTGTGCGTTACTGTTTTTCGCGACCAGTGGTATCGTGCGATCGTGATTCTACAATCAACAGCAAAGTTATAAAACAAGTGTTTCGATGTTTCGATGAGACGCTGTCCGTTACTAGAACGTCACAGAGCGTGGAGGAAATATACACATATATATGTGCGTACTTTTGGCGGTCTCATTGTGCGTTACTGTTTTTCGCGACCAGTGGTATCGTGCGATCGTGATTCTACAATCAACAGCAAAGTTATAAAACAAGTGTTTCGATGTTTCGATGAGACGCTGTCCGTTACTAGAACGTCACAGAGCGTGGAGGAAAGATACACATATATATATGTGCGTACTTTTGGCGGTCTCATTGTGCGTTACTGTTTTTCGCGACCAGTGGTATCGTGCGATCGTGATTCTACAATCAACAGCAAAGTTACAAAGACGGTATTATTGCAAAGCGTCTGAGTGCATAACAAATTTCCGTGTTGATTTTCCGTAAGTAATTTTGTTATAACTATATAGACTTAGGAAGAGATACTTAAGCGGGGAGCACACACTTCTGCACAACGCATAATGCGTAAGCATAAGAAAATTGATTGGTCCATACACATGTGCATAAGAAAATAGACCAATCAGTTTTCTTATGCTTACGTATTATGCGTTATGCAAAAGTCTGTGTTTCCCGCTTTAAGATCTATCCAGACAAACTTGCATAGGTGCATAACCATATGCATAAAGAAACGGATTGGTCTATTTCCTTATGCACATGCATATGGACCAATCAATTCTCTTATGCTTATGTTTATGCGCTATGCAAGTTTGTCTGGATTGACCTTTAAGCGGGGAGCACACACTTCTGCACAACGTATAATGCGTAAGCATAAGAAAACTGATTGGTCTATTTCCTTATGCACCTGTGTATGGACCAATCAATTTTCTTATGCTTACGCATTATGCGTTGTGCAGAAGTGTGTGCTCCCCGCTTTAGAATACGGTTATTAAGCCTTGTGTCCACGATGCTAGAAATCGCTCCGAGATCTCGGACGGAGAAAGAATTAACCAATCACATTGGTCAATTGCCGAATTATTTAAATATGATATTGGTCAATTTTTTCTCGGTCCGACATCTCGGAGCGATTTCTAGTATCGTGGACACAAGGCTTCAGACTCGGTAATATTCGGGCGTTCGACAGCACACGGACAGCACACGGACGTGTCACGTGATTGCCGCTTTGGTGTGTGTATCATATTGCCGTAGCATTGCGTTGTATACACACACCAAAGCGGCAATCACGTGACACGTCCGTGTGCTGTCCGAGTGCTGTCGAACGCCCGAATATTACCGAGTCTAACCGAACTTTGTCGAGAATGGTCTCTATTTCCCCTCACCGCGTTTTCACCTACTCCGCAAGCTTACGCTCCGTCTATCACTTCCTAAGTTTATGGTTATAACACCTATTTTTCTGTATTTTTGGTAGTACCTTACCCAGTAAAAACAGTGTAGTCAAAATTATGTCAATATGACGTCGAAACCATCGTTTAGGATTATTATTTCCAATGTTTGTTAACCTCTAACTGACGATTAACTTTCAAAATAGCAATTTTTATTCGCTTTTCTGATAAGTTAGAGCCACCGCACAAGACTCTCGTATAGTCATGTAGCGTAACGTAACGTGAGTCAGCGCACAAGAAACGTATCGGTTAGAGCCTCCGCACAAGCTCTCGCATGGTAACGTAACGTAGATCAACGCACAAGAAACGTATAACGCCGTAACGGCCGTAACCAATACGTTTCTTGTGCGTTGGCTTACGTTACGTTATGCTACGTGACCATACGAGAGTCTTGTGCGGTGGCTCTTAACCGTCGGTTAGAGATTAACAGAACGTTGGAAATAGTGATCCTATGATCATCGATTAATTATTATATATGTATATGTGATTTTGTAGTCATTTTTTATCCCAAATTACAGTTAATACAATTAATACCTTGTTCGAAAACAAAAGATGAAGCGATGTCAACACTTAAATAATGCTATGCAAGAAAACGATAGTATCCCATTATTGGAATTAGGTTCCGATACGGAATTTGTTCCATCAGATGCAAATCTTTTGCACAAAAATACCGACGAAAATAATGAGCCAACAAGTCCGTCGGTATTATCATATCGAAGAAAAAGACGGAAACAATGTCGACTTACATTTTATCCAGTGAAGAATAATGCAAATGCAACTGTTACTGAAAATAAGTCTCCTGAAAAGAAATTGTTATTGGATAAATTTAATTTGTAAATATTGCTTAATAACTGTGGTTGTGTAAGTTGCTTTTATATGTCTAAATAAAATATTATTTACAGATTGCCAAAAAAAAGTCAGACAATTCAGAGCAGCTTAACGTGCGTCGCAAAAGCTGACGAAGCAAACGGCAGGGATTGTTGGGAATGCAAAGAGGTAAAGCAATGTTAACCGTATACAGGGTGTCTGAGACCATCCTTACACCCCTTTTGAAATAAAAGAAGTGGATTTGATGAAAAATCCCAAAAATTTTAATAAGCAGTACCGGAAGATGAAAATATCGATGAAAATACCATTCCATAGAGGTACCCGATTTGGTTATCAAAATTTTAGGGATTTTTGATAAAAACTACTTCCTTTTATTTTAAAAGAGATGTACAGGTGGTCTCAGATACTCTGTATAGTTAAATAAGATGTGAATAAATAAATAAATATAAATATAAAAAAAATAAGTATAAATAAAAATAAGTATAAATAAATAAATATAAATAAAAAAATAAGTATAAATAAAAATAAATACATATAAATATAAATAAGAAAATTAGTAGAAATGAAAATAAATAAATATATATATATAAATAAATAAATGAATTTTTTATTTCATAAAAAAAGTAATTCATGATATTTAATTTTTAGTATTATAAGAGTTTGAATTTGACAAAAGAAGAGTTACAAAAACGGAAGAATCGAGTCTCGCGACATCGACACAAATATGAGCGACCAAATACACCAGAAGGTATAATATTTTATTTTATTATCACTTTTTGTGTTATATATAATAAATATAATTTTTTAAGGTTTTTGGGATCCGGAATTTCCTGAGACATTATCAAGCACTTATAAATATACAGAATAGAAGGTGTATTATTCCTGTGCAGGGTGACTGTCATCTTGACGTCAAACAGACAGTCAAAATCACCATCACGGTATGGGACGTTATAAAGTCATATTGCTATCATTTCGACATCATTTTGATCACTCATTTAGACATCAAACTCCTCATCAATTTCGTGTCACTTTGACATCATTTTGATTAAGTTGTTTTCACTGGATACTGTTTACAATATTTTTAATTTCTATTTTCTTAGTTACCAAAAAAAATCTTTCGTGTTTAATCTCCTTGTCTAAACGACTTTACGCTATTATTAAAAAAAGTAATTGCAAAGAAAAAATAAGAATCGTGCCCGCTTTATTGGGGAATAACCTTAATCGTTTGTTGTACGTGATTAATACAACACTGGTCAACACTCTTAGATCGTTGATCATCATTATTACTTATATTTTGTTTACTTGTTTTCCTTATAATTAAAACAGTACACGATGAAGAGAAGATACAGCATATATCTTGAAGATCAATCAAAAGAAGTACCAAGATCAACTAGACATGATAGACGTCGAAAGCGAAGCAGGAGTCAGAACAATGACAGTAGCGAAGATGAAAAATGGCGGGTAAGCATTACAAAGTAATATCCACAAAAACATGTTTTAGTAATTCGAAATAATATGTTCAAAATCTTTATATTATATTAAGTTACTTATATAAGTATAATATACGTAATTAGTATGAAATGTTTTTTGGTATAAATAACATTTAAAAATATTATAATATCTTATCTTCATAAAAGTCACAGATTTAGTAACATGTAGATATGCTAGTAATATAAAGTATAATAGTATTTTTAATTACTCATATGATTTTATATTGCTTCCCAGACAGCACTATATCCTATAAAATCCTATAAATCCTATAATATCCTATAAAATACTATAAAATCGGGACATAAGACGTCTTTTAGCCATTATTTTGCAAGACGTCTAAAAGATGTCTTTTAGACGTCTTATATCCCGATTTTGGACATGCGTGCTGTCTGGGTTCCTATTATCTGGACTGAAATCAACAATAAAATAAAAACTAATTTTTTAAATATTAAAATATACTGATAAAAAAAGTAAATGCATTTTTATACATACTAATATTATTTTACTATTTTTATTTAGCAGTGTTCATATCATGAATCACCCAGTGGCCATGAGAGCAGTGAAAGAGAAAGCAACAGCAATGAACAAAATAATGTTTGTTCATTATCTGTGCCACTAGAATTAGCACAAGAGAACCTTGCAGGTTTTACAGAAGAAAGTTTTAACTCATCACTGCTATCGGTACAAAACGATCCTGTACAATCTATGTTGAATGTAAATGAATCATTATTGTCAGTACCGGAGCAGGTTAGTATAACTTTATCATGAAACTTCATTCTTAATATGTTTCTGTTACACTTAAAATTACTAGTTTTACAAAACTTTTTAATTTACATATAACACAAAATTAACGTCTTACTTTACAACGAATACATATAATAAAATTAACACTCTTTTATTGACTGTTGAAAATGTATAGAAATATATATAGATATTGTACAAATTCACCATATGAAAATTCATTCAAATTTACATTGATGAAAAAAGAAACTTATTACTTACCGTAGAATTTAACCATCAAAGTTTTTTATAATACATAATATTAATAGATATACAATACTTATATTGCAGGTACTAGATGCATCTTCATCACTAATGCATAATCGAACTGTCCTGTTTGGTTTAACAGATTCGGATGATGAATCTTTTAATGTAAGAATATATTTTGTTTTAAATACTTTAAAATTATTTTTGCAAAAATCGAAAATTTCAGTATTGTTTATTTAATGTCGCTAACTGCTTTTAAAGAAAAATATAATCAATACTTTACATTTATAAATTTTCTAACGTAATAATAATTAACATAAAATTCTATGTGTAGAATACATGGATACACGAAGCAAATGAAGAATTATTTGAAAGAAGTGGTAATGATAATGACAGCGACAACGATAGTGACGACGATGATGGAAATATCTGTCAACAGTTCAACGAAATAGAAAACGAATCAACGGCTGCCTTAGCACATGACGTTTGTTTTAGTAGATTAGTAAAAATGTTACAAAAAGACGAAATGAATGTCACAATTAATGTGCCAATAACAGTGAGTAAAGCAGAAATGTTACTTACAGTGCTAAAGTATGGGTTAACATATAATTTACCACAATCTGCCATAGCTGACTTATTTAAAATGTTAAATAGTTTTTTGGGATTGTCGATATTACCAGATACGCGCTATCTTATTGATCAGATATTTAACTCAAATGAAAACATTGAATACCATGCTGTTTGTCCAAATTGTAAAAAATACGTTAAAAAATTTAATCGAAAAGATCGTCGTGCTAAGTGTAATACATGTGATACAGAAATTTTATTAAAAGATTCAACGTATACAGACTTTTTTACCATTATTAAGGTACGCAATAAAATCGCTAATTTAATTCAAGACAACAGCAGACATTATGAATCTGTAGTTAATGATAGAATGCGAAATAAGGAAAATATTGATGAATTTATTGATGGAGTAATGTATAAGGAATTTATGAATGTTTTATCAGCGAATGACAAAATCAATTTTGTAACAGCGACTTTCAATAGTGATGGATCACCGGTTTTTGAAAGTTCTAAATTTTCAATTTGGCCTATTCAATTAATAATTAATGAAATGCCATTTGAGATAAGAATGTCTAATCCCATTGTTTGCGGCGTATGGTTTGGTAAAGATAAACCGGATATGAATATTTTTTTAGAACCATTTGTTGCTTATATGAACGAATTATCAAACGAAGGTGTTTCGTGTACCATAAAAAATGAAGACCATTGTATTAAAGTGTACACAGTATGTTGCTGTGTCGATTTCGTGGCTCGTGCACCAATGCAAGGTTTAGTTCAATATAATGGTTACTATGGATGTAATTGGTGCTTGCATCCAGGTTCTTATGTTGCATTACAAAGAGGTGGAAGTATAAAATATGTCCTTTTAGATGAGATGCCATCCAAACGAACTGAGATGCAAATGATTAGACACATGCAGCAGAGTCTAACATCTGCAAATCCTGTTTATGGCGTTAAAAAACCAACAGTTCTACTAAATTTGAGAGGTTTTAACGTAATTTCTGGGTTTGTTCCGGATAGTATGCACTGCATCAATTTGGGAATAGCAGAACAATTTTTACAATACTGGATTGAATCAAACAACTTACCATACTCATTGACTAATAATGATATTCATAATATTGATATTATGTTAAAAAAAATAAAAGTTCCAAATCAAATTGCCCGATTATCTCGCTCTATTCGAGACAGAAAATGGTGGAAGGCGAGAGAGTACGAAAATTGGACTCTCTACTATAGCATTCCGATTCTAATGTGTTTTCCTCATTTACAAATTTATGCGGAACATTGGGCACTTTTGGTAGAAGCATATTACGTTTTATTAAAAAGAAGTATTACACGTATTGAACTAAATCATGCAGATGGTCTATTGAAAAGATTTGTTGCTTACACTGAAATATATTATTCAAAAAGTGCAATGACGTTTAACATTCATCAGCTATTACACTTGGCACAAAGCGTGGCAGATTGGGGGCCGTTATGGGCTCACTCTGGATATTGCTTCGAAAGTGGTAATGGTCAAATCGTAAAGAAAGTCCAAGCTGCTAAGGGAGTTATTCATCAGATATGTAGGACAATCGCTATGAATCATAGTCAATTAATTCTGAAAGAACACGTAGCACTAAGACCGTTTTCAATGATCAGTAATTTTATATCCTATCTTGACAAAAAACATGCCAAAACAACCTTCAAAATATCTCATGCAAGATATTTTGGAACAAACTATCCAACAAATTTAAGATGGATTCAAGAACTTGGCTTATCACATGAAAGTAGGGTGTATCATAAAATTGTTAAAGAGCGTTGTCTATATACATCGTCCAGAAAAAATAGGCTCCGCTCAAATAATTCTTTTGCTCTTACAAAGGAAGGAAGTTTTATCCGAATAATAGATTTTATAATCGACCCGTTAAGTAGAAAAGAGTATACAATATGCAATGTAGTAAATACAGAACATATTTTCGATAATAATAATACATCGATGAAAAAAGTAATAGATATTCCTAATGCATTACTTGCAATAGAAACTAATACGATTGAAAGGGTTTGCATTTTTATTGATATTAATAATGCGATGTATATTTGTGCAGTGCCAAATTTGTATTTTTATTAATAACATTTTTTTTCATGTACGCAATTATTGTCTTAATTCTCATGTTTTAACATTGACATACACCCGTAAATACTACACCCGATATACAAGTACTTGTACCGGTATCGTCCCATTTTGACTTGCAAGATTTAAATTAAAAACGAGTATGAAAGTGTTAACATGAATAAAGTGAAAACATGGCAATTAAGACACTTTTTTGTATGCAAACATTTAAGTATTTTTAGCTTGAACCATTACAAATTTTTCTATAAAGGTTATATTATGTATGAATTATCAGTTTAAAAACCCTGAAAAGAGAAAGTTAACCTTCATCAATTAAGTAAATCATTAATCAAATAAAACAAATAAACTTGTAACATAATTATGTATTCTTTTTTTTTTTACAAAAAATTGGCATTGTAATAAGTATGAAATATGCATTGTTGAAGTGCAATAAAAAAATATTTAAAAAATTTTTATTATTCCAGGGAGATCTTATTCTTTATTTATAGGCCTGTTCGTTTTAGCTAAACTTCTTGCACGGTACGTCTTTCCTCTTTTTCTTTTCACGTTAGAGAGAATGTGTTGAAAGATGTTCAGCTAAAACGAACAGGTCTTATATTTTATAAAAAATTATCATAATACTGTACTAATATTACTATTATTATAACAACAAAGATCCAATTATGAAATATAAAGAATGTGAGAGAGAGAGAGAGAGAGAGAGAGAGAGAGAGAGAGAGAGAGAGAGAGAGAGAGAGAGAGAGAGAGAGAGAGAGAGAGAGAGAGATTTGTTCGCTGTATTTCAGCGGTTCAAACTTCAAACTTATATGTATATTGTATAATATATATGTATATTTTAAGTACCATAAATACTACATTTAATATACTTATTTCATTGGTAAATAAATCATACAATTAAAGATTACTGTCCGCAAAACCGAGTTAACCGAGTTTGTATTATTTATAGTCGACACAATTTTGACCTGATTTACATGAAAGCAATTTTTAGTAGAAAAACTCATGCAGAAGGGTTAATTGAAATCACACTAAAATTTAACACTGAAACTCAAAATAATACTAAAAAAGAGAAATCCTTCATTTATGAAAAAGTACGTAATTTTATTACGTAACAGAGGTACATGCTTTTGTTACGTAACAAAACGTCCGAAACTGATACGTAGCAAATTACGTATCTCTGTTACGTTACACAGTTACATGATTTTGTTATGTTACAGAGTTACGTGATTTTTTTCAACAGGGTGGATTCGTGTTCAGCATGCATTACTCTTTATAATCACTTACTTTGAGATTCGGTGATACAATAATATTCAAGATATTACAAAATTTCCACGCGCAGAAAATTTCACTTTCACCTTCCGAAAACACGTTTGCCCTCGTAAAAATCATAGCACGCCAGGTAACCTGCCGAAACTCCGTTGGTCACATGGGTACCATAAGCAGCGTTTACAATGTTAATAGCGAGTTCGCACAATATACAGGTTCCGAGATATTTGATTAGACTTATTTACCCCGTAGACTTTTTAGCCCCGGTCTCCCCTACTGTTAAAAAAGTCGGGAAAAAAACAAAACATATATGCAATAAAGTTTATATTTAAATTGTTATTTTATTCGTCTACAATTTATTAAAAATTATTAAATGTTATTAAATGTGTATTTTAGTAATTAAAAAAAAACACCTAATTTTATTCTGTTTGAATAAAATATTTATTTTTTTTTGTTACATATGTCTTTTTATTATTACCTAAGTAAATTGCGTTTCAACCGAGGTTTCAACCCTTCCTCCTCACACTATAATTCAGAATCTACACTGTGGACGTGCGGTTGATCCTAATCAAATTACGTAACCAAACCAGAGCAGAATTAAGACAGAAGTTTAATAAATACATAAATAAACTAATAAACGTAGGTTTAATTGTCATTAGTTTACTTATATTTATTTAAGGTTTTAGGGTCACTTCGACCAACGCCGATTAACTTTAATCGACGATTAACTCTAATCAGCAGTGTTGCCAACAGCAAGATATTTGTCGTTGTGTATGTCATTCTTAACCAATCTTTTCAAAGTAATACCACTTCTCTTTAATTTGAATAAAACTGTTTCGATTTTTCTTTAAAATACCTATCTCGAAAACGTGTTATGGATAGAATTATTAAGTTTTTATTATTTGATGATGAATACGAGGGTTATGATCTTCCAATAAGAAGAAATCGACGAAAACCACGTATAATCAGGCCACGTATAAATTATTTAGAAATTTTTGATGATGATCATTTTAAAAGAAGATTGCAATATCTAAACAAAACTTAACATAACATGATATTAGAAAAAATTTATGTTGAATTACAACATAAAACTAATCGGTATTTATAAATATTTAATACAACAATTTAAAATTATATATAATATAATAAACAAGACAAAGTAAGTTTATTATAAAAAAGTAAAACATAAAAATATTTTATACATACTATGGGAATGCATATATGTATTCTGTCAGTTTATTTTAATTTATTTTACTAATATTCTCTCTCAGTTCTGTGAATAGTATATTATATATTATAACAACACCTATATATATAATTAAATAAATAAATAAATAAATAAATACATATTTATTTATTTATTTAATTATATACATATGTGTTGTTATAATATATAATATACTATTCACAGAACTGAGAGAGAATATACATATTTATTTATTTATTTAGTTTTATGTTGTAATTCAACATGAATTTTTTCTAATATCATGTTAAAGTTTTGTTTAGATATTGCAAATCTTCTTTTAAAATGATCATCAAAAATTTCTAAATAATTTATACGTGGATAAATAAAGAAACGCTTGTATGTCAAAATAAATAGAAACAAAGGCCAACAATCGAGCAAACACGTAGATGTCAATTTAAAGTAAATTTATACGTGGCCTGATTATACGTGGTTTTCGTCGATTTCTTCTTATTGGAAGATCATAACCCTCGTATTCATCATCAAATAATAAAAAATTAATAATTCTATTCATAACACGTTTTCGAGGTAGGTATTTTAAAGAAAAATCGAAACAGTTTTATTCAAATTAAAGAGAAATGGTATTACTTTGAAAAGATTGGTTAAGAACGACATACACAACGACAAATATCTTGCTGTTGGCGACACTGCTGATTAGAGTTAATCGTCGATTAAAGTTAATCGGCGTTGGTCGAAGTGACCCTTATTGTATTTCATTAAGTATATATCTAAAATTTTACATGATTCACACATTTTTATTTCTTATAAGCGAACTTCACCTTAAAGTGAGCGCCTACAAAATGGATCGCCTCCTGATTGGTTCAACCGCCAAAGCTGCCGCCATTATGCGCAATGCTTCACCTGTCTACTTACACCATGGGCTGCGTTTGGAAACGTCACCCGAGTACCAATGGGCATTCTGGCCATATTGACCTCGTGTAGAGGCAGGAGCCAATAAAAAATAAGAAGAAGATAAGAAGAAGAGTACCAATGGGTATACTCCCTTCTCCTTCTAACTTGCTGAGATAGAAAGAGAAGGAAGTATACTCGTGTGCACTCGGGTGACGTTTCCGAACGCAGCCATGGGTGTTCCTGTCCCCTTGTATTTCATTGGATCCTGCCAGAAACAAAAGCTGCGCAGCTGTACCCGAGCGACCACGCATATTTTCGCTGATGAGTGTCCTTACTGGTTATACTGTGGTTATACTGTGTTAGTGTTTATAACTTTCTTTTTATATCATGGTTTATGGTTGGAATTGGCAAGGAAGAAAGAGAGAATTGGATACAACATTACGAAAAAAAACGTAAGTTTACGTCACAGCAAAAGAAAAAATTGCTACTTGTGATATCAGAGTAAAATGGAAAAGTATTCAAATATTTAGTCACACCAAGAAAGACCATCGAAAACAAACAATTACAAAGTGCCCGTTAAAATTTTTTGCAAAAGAACTTTTTAGATTATATGGAATGTGCAAAATCATCGGCAGGATACTGGCGGAAATATAGCAGTTTGACAACAAAATGGCAAATCAAGCGGATTTGCAAGTCATGCAGATTGGCAGCAGAAATCGAGCAGAATCTATGAAAAGCAAATGTTCGATTTCAATAAATTTATTTTGATACATTAGGTTTGTTCGTTGTAGTTGAACTTCTTGCACAGTTTCTTTTCTTTTTTTTCTCTCCAACGTGAAAAGAGAAAGAGGAAAGAAGAACTGTACAAGAAGTTGCAACTAAAACGAACAGGTCTATCGTCACATAACAGGTCTTTTTTTTTATAGCTGAACTATATCATTCATTTGCTACAACAATGACTTAGAAATAACTCAGAAAACAAAATTTTCTAAAAAATGAGTGAATGTTTTGAATCATTAAAATTTAGTAATATTATTTTTAAATGCGATTTTGGTGCAATAACTGATTGTAGAGGAACAAAAATATCTAGCTATATATTAGCTCTTCATTCAGTGTATTGAATTCTCACCCTTCTTTTGCAAACAGTTAAAAAATGACAATTTTTAAGTTATGTCGTAACAAATGAGCGTATATGATACGCTCTCTGTACTTTTTTTGTGTGGTTGTATCCCTTGGATGAGGGAGAGTAGATGTCAGCTTCTCCTTTGATCTATACGATACAACTCTCTGTACTTAAAGTAAAATAGGTATATGTTCAAAATTTGGTGAAAGATAGTAAATTCTATTTTAATCCAGTGCAACGATAAAAAAACAAACCTAATGTTTGTAAGATTTTCAGTAAAACAGTAAGCTTATTGCTGATGAAGTCGATGCCAATCTGCTGAAATTCTACTTAAAACTACTATTAGTCTACTAGCAAACCAATGATAGTTTGCTTAAGTATAAAGTGTACTTATATATTTTGCTGATTTGCCAAAGATGGTTGAAAGCTAGCTATTCTAATAATGTCTCGATATTGTCTCAATAATGTCTCAGTAATTATAAACAGCATGCTTTTTTATTTAATAAAATTAAAGTAAAATTGCTAATTATTGTTTTAACTATTGTTGTTACGGTTGTCAATAAATTAGTAATCTTGCTACATAATATGGAATAGGATAATTCTTTTCAATTAAAGATAAAAGTGTACTTACATATTTTGGATATGTAAACAATCTGAAATGTTATAATTGTAGACACTTGACTATGTGAAGTTATACCTGTTTGTTATATATTCAATTAATATAATATATACACACACATATATATATATATATATATATATATATATATATATATATATATATATATACACCCAGCTAACACAATAGCAAAACTGCTTAGCATTTGGCATCAATCTGCCGTCAATATGTTCGGTAAATATATTTTCCGAACATATTTAAGTTTTGCTATTGTAATAAATAATAATTTCGTCGGCCTTAACTGGCAATAAATTTCGACCATGGGTTTTGGTCAGTTGATGTAAATTTTTATTGCGAAAAAATATTACCCCAGCCAGGGTTTGAACCTGGAACCTCCCGTATACCGTGCGGGTGTCGTACCAATTCGACACTGGGGCATACGGGAGGTTCCAGGTTCAAACCCTGGCTGGGGTAATATTTTTTCGCAATAAAAATTTACATCAACTGACCAAAACCCATGGTCGAAAATTAAATTTATTGCCAGTTAAGGCCGACGAAATTATTATTTATTAATTTATCACTGGCGGAAGAATTAACTTATTTCATTTTGCTATTGTGTTAGCTGGGTATATTTATTACAAAATGCTTTCAGAATTATTTCTGAAAATCAATATTATATCAATCTTGTATTACAGTAGAACCTCCTTAAATTTGCCCTCTGTAATCTTTGCATTCCTTCACACATACTTTCACAAACCCTAATATCGTGCCCCTTCCATATCATAATAGGCCCCCTTCCATATCACGCGTTCCCGCAAGTACACGGTGATTAGCAGTCCAGTCTGTGGTGGAGGCACTCCATAATTTTGGCATTCCGCTCTTATCGCCCCATCCGGTCAAAATTAGAGAGGTTCTGCTGTATTATATAGGAGGTTGGTTTACATCCCACTGCGGGACAGGCGGCGCGGCAGAGCGAAAGCCTATAGGTGTGTTTTCGTCACGTGAAATAAACGAGTTTTAGCAAATAAATATGTGGAATGCATTTAATTAGCTGTTTCTTAAGATTTTAAATCGTTGTTTGTACAATTGAAATTCAAATACGTTATTATCCATGTTGAAATGTGGCAATAATAAATGTGGTCTTGTTTTATTTTTACAATTTCTTGATAACTATATGTAGACAAATTATTTCAGTCTTCAAAAAAGTTCTTCCTAAATATGTAAATAATTATTTGCACCTATTTTCATTAAATTCTTATCATTTTTAATATGCTTTCGAGAGTTACATTACAGGTGTCGTACCTTTTTGCTATGTCGCCGTGTAAGAGAAACAAGAGTATAACTTCAATAATTATAATTACTCGACAACCATGCAGACAGTTGTCTTCAACTGTGGCATGGACGACAGATTCCCATAGACGAATATTCTCCATAAATTTGAACTAAAATTCTTATCATATTGATTTGAGCAACCAACCTCCTTAATCTATGCTTAATACTTGAATTTTTAATTACATTTGTACATTGTCAAGTTAATAATTTGTGAGGATAATGTGATCTACATATTGTAAATAAAATGTAATAAACAAATACACATAATAATAATTGTATAATATATCTCTAAATCATTTCAGAAGGTATGCTGTTATTCGTGCTTTGTAATGGATGAGACCGATACGCAAGTACAAACAACAATTTTATTTTTTGCGAAGGCCCGCGAAATAACCGGATGTAAGAAGCGTGAGCTTTGTATACCAAGAAAATTATCCTCTGCCGATCTCTTCGACAAGATTATCCATACTTTTGAATTAGAAAGTATACGTAATCAAATAATATTAGCTGTAAACGAAGAATTTGTTGTTCCAAATAGTATTCTTATATTATCGGAAAAGGATAAGATTGCAGTTATTCCACCACTTAGCGGAGGTTTGTCCAATGACAAATTAATTAAATTAATATAAAAAGATATCTGTATTATTGTTACATGTTTATATTGCTGTAATATTGCTTAAGTAGACGCTTGTTTTTTTTGCTCATAAGTAAAACTCATTGCCTCCAAAATATTTTCTTATGCATTTGATATAAATCAATAACCAAAATATATGTTAAGAAATAAATAAAATTAATACTTTGTTATATTATTTGTACTTTAGGATAATATGGAGAAGAAACCAAAGAATTTTGTCAAGCTGCAGCAAGAGGAATTAAATGTTGCAGAAATCATGGAGTTAGTAACATTTGGTAACTGTGGAGCAATATCTAATTTTATTGGGATTACTCGAGATAATTTTGAAAATAAAAAGGTAAAGAATATTGTAGAAATTAATTTGAAGTTTCAAATATTTGTATGATGGGCTATTTATAAATTTTAACATGCAGTGTATAAATGCTAGATTTGCTTGGAATAAAAATATATTTCATCCTCAGCACACATATTACTTAATTTTATATTGATTTAATGGAAATACTCAACAATGTTTAAGAACAGATTTTAACAGTTTTACTGAAAAAAGAGCGATACAAAGAAATGCTAAACAATTTTCTTTTTCTATTTAAGAACTTTTTTCACAAGATTTTTTACTAACTTGCTCTTTTTTTATTCATAAAAAATGATTTTTAATGTTTATTTGGGATCTGCTGCTCCTACAAAAATGATCATAAAACAGATTTTTCGAAATAAACAAGAATATAATGAGAGTAAGTGTAACATACAAAAAAAATTTATATCTTTTATAATACAAAGTAAATGAATAAGATCCATATTTTGTTTTGAATAATTGTGATTTATATTATTTATTTATATTAAAAGAAAGATATACAAGAGATAAAGTTGTCTATTAGGGAAAAAATTATATGATAAATGTCTGAGATTCTATCTGGGAAATAATAAAAAATTGTTAATAAATTTTTTTTTCTAAAATAGTTAAAGAAAAATGTTTCTGAATAATATTCTCTTCCTTAGTATTTAAATCTAAAATTAATTATTAAAATTTGTTTAGGTAATTAAGCTAGAATATGAAGCCTATGAATCAATGGCTTTAAAAGAGATGACCAATATCTGCAACAAAATTCGTTTACAATGGGATGTAGAAGGCGTTGCTATATATCATCGTATTGGAGAAGTGCCGATATCCAAAGCAAGCGTTGTAATAGCAGTTTCCTCTCCCCATAGAGAAGAATCGCTGAGGGCAGTAGAATATGCTATTAACACGTTAAAAGCATCGGTGCCTATTTGGAAAAAAGAAGTGTATGAAACGGGAGAACCACAATGGAAGCAAAATAAAGAGTGTAAATGGACGAACAGTAAATAATATTTTTAATTATCAATTCTGAACTTTTTTTAATGCATGTAATCTTCCCAAAAGCGTGTGATAGCCATATTTCTTTCATAACATTTATATTTTGGTTAAAGAAGATCTCAAAATAATAGATATAATTGAAACGTTTTGTTATTTACAATAAATTATTAGTACCTTGATTCAATATTGGTATATTAAACCTTGGTAAATATCGTTGCACGGATATCTGCGTTTGGCTATTGACTTGTTTACTCTCATTTTTCTTAAAAATATATTTTATCTATCAACCTTCTTTACTTGAATGTAGATTTCCATAAGTTCTCGATATCTTTATTGAATACTTATTTTTTATATAAATCTCGCAGTATTTTTTACTTTTAGTGTCTTAATAGTTCTTTTAATAAGAATATAAGACAGTTTGAAATGTTACATTTTTAATATCTATATATATGTTTATATGGATATTTATAATTTTTTAAAAACATCTTGTTCTACAATTTAATATCTTCATTAAATGAGTATAAACTTCAACTGGAAGTGTAATAACTCCTGTTTATTGCATTGTGTATACTTACAAAATATACAATATAACGCTAGGAATGTGCACAAAACTAGATACAACATGTTTACTTTATTCAGTTAATATAACTATCTATATGCTATATAGCATATAAATTAGCAATAACAAATTAGAAATGCAAAATGCTACTAAATTTACAGTGTTGAAGAGAGAAGATGCTCAGACAGCTGCAGATAAAAATGAAAAAATACCAAATAAAGATGTCATCGATCCAAATCTTGTACAAATTCGAGCAAGTTCGGAAGAACTAAATCATAGAATAAAGTCGTTTATTGAAAGAAAACGGCAGCAAGTAAATACTGTGAATGTACAAGAATTTTGCCGCCATAGGTCAGTTCATCATTAACACTGAAACAAAAAAATTTGTTTGTGTGACTGTATTAAACAATCGCTTTTATTATATAATTATAGTACTTACACATAATTAATATAATTACAAACTGCAATTATTGTAATTAATTAATTGCTATAATTGATATATCCACAGTGAAAAAAGTGGTAATAATGAGAATTCTTGTGCAAGAGTAGATGCCATTCTTATTCGACGCAAAGATTCCAAAAGTCATGTAAAAGGTAACAACGCAAAATAATATGCAATTTAATCTTTTATCGCTTGCACGATTTCGTATTTGTTTGTATGTTTTATTCATTTCGTCAATATTTCACATTCTTTTAATTAATTTTTACAGATATATTTTGATTCGTTGTACATAGAATCGTTTGTATAAAATTTATTTGTCTCTGACGCTGTGATCCATGATAATTGATACCCAATTCTAACTTTCAATATTTCTTCATAAATCTAAATTATAGTCGAACTAAATAATCGAAAGTGTAACATTACTTTATTGATATATAATGTATAATTTTATGATATATGAAGCAGACCTGGTCAACTTTGAGCTCCAGAGCAACGATACTTCTCCTGTTCCATCTATGGAGAGTGGAAGAAAGAGATTCTTCCGCTGGTTAAAGTTAATCATGCATACTCAAATTCATCCAGGGGAGGAACCCCTTTCTTCTATTTTCTGCCCTCTCCAGAGCTCGAAGTTGATCAGGCCTGCATTCTATAGCATCAAGATTTGTAATTTTATGTCTAACAATTAACTTGCTTAACTGAGTTTTTAATCATCATGATATCTCAAATAATAAGGGTACTTATTTTTGTCTGACTTTTTTTCTTTTTTATGCATGAAAGAAATACGTAAGATCGCTTAAATGCTTTAAATGATTAATTCTAATATATATTTATAATTATTTTTAGTTCACAGAGTATTAAACGTATGGGGACCTCAAACTATCGATCAATCAATTTTACGCAAGTCAGTAACGAATAATACGAGCTCTAATATTTCGGGCTGTTTCCCTATATTGGATGACAGAATTTCCACGACAGAACATATGATTGGAATTAACAAACCAGTACCTAAAGATATTTACGAAAGGTTGAAAAATATTGAAGACAGAATATTGTATTTAGAAAGCATATCACCGGAGTATAAGGAATTTTTGGTATAACAATTTTATTGCCTACTTTGATTCATAGTCTGCTATATGATTCATAGTTCAATGCTGCTATTTATAATACTTATATATTTGACAATAAAAGAGAGAACGCATTTTTTTATTTATCAAATGTCACGCATGTGCTTAAGGCTCCTGGGTACTTTTTATTCGGAAATTCCACATAGGAATTCTCAACGTTTCTCACTTCTGACGTCATCAAACAAGGATAGAAGCGGCGAGTACCCAGGAGCCAAGATAATTATACAAGTAAAATATATTTAATCGCGTGTATTTATATAATTATAAATGATGTTATAAATAATATATTGATATAATTTAATATATAATTATAATAATTATTTAAATAGTTATAAATTAATTTATATAATTATAGATATTTAAGTTAATTGAATTCGATTTTGTAACAATTTCATAATTTAAAATGTACAATTTTATATTTATTATAGATAACAGAGGATATCAATAATTTAAAGGGCATTTCGCAACCTATCCGGAAAAGAGTAAGTGTTATTAAATATATGTATTTAATCCATTATACAGGATGACCCATGACTCGAGGTTCATAATTAAGGGTGTGTTATTGAAGTCATTTAGAGTTGAAATTGTTTAATAAACATATGTCCATAAATGCTTCCTAACAGAATTACAACCATTGAAAGTTGATGTAAATATTTGAAACATTTTCTGTCTGTCTGGTAGTATGTATTTACATTTTCTGTGAATCTGGTATTGTTTACATTTGTGCAAAACAATCTCGCTATAGGGATGAACAGAATTATGGATGCAGCAACGCAAATAAGAAATTTTCATGGCATGGTGGAGCGAGCTGTTAGATCACTTTTACGCAGGGCAAGACTTTGTATTGAATCTATAGGAGATAATTTTGAACAGAATTTGTAATACATTTGTAAATAAACAAGTTAAATTAAATGTCTTTTTTTCCTTTTTCAAATATTTACATCAACTTTCTGGTTGTAGTTCTGTTAGGAAGCATTTACGGACATATGTTTATTAAACAACTTCAACTCTAAATGACTTCAATAACACACCCTTAACATATGGACATTGAGATATGGGACACCCTGTATGTGAATTATAATTATAGTTATATCAAGTTACCATCTTTTTTTATTTTAATTATGTTACTTACAAAACTTGATCTTTATAAGTGTATAAAGTACAATATAGTACAATTACAGAAAACATCTTATATATATTTATATGATAAGTTGCTTTCCACTTACACTCAAGTGATCTGAGTCACTCACAAGGGAACCTCGCGAACTGGAAAATTCTGATTTTAATGAAACTTTCCACACATGTAGCGGGAGTAAAAAGATGAATTTAGATATTTTTTGTAGCGGCCCAAAAACGGTTTTAAGGGGTGAAACCACTGCTCATATGTAGAGCGGTTTTTTGCTTTTCTCGATATATCTCGAAAAATATTTGAGATATCAAAAAATGTTTCTTATAAAAGTTTTACAGTAAAATCCCCTCTATTCGACAACATTAATAAAATTTTGAAAAAAAAATTTTTGTTTAAAAAATTATTTTTTAAAAATGTTATATTAATGTTGTCGAATAGAGGGGATTTTACTGTAAAACTTTTATAAGAAACATTTTTTGATATCTCAAATATTTTTCGAGATATATCGAGAAAAGCAAAAAACCGCTCTACATATGAGCAGTGGTTTCACCCCTTAAAACCATTTTTGGGCCGCTACAAAAAGTATCTAAATTCATCTTTTTACTCCCCCTACATGTGTGGAAAGTTTCATTAAAATCAGAATTTTCCAGTTCGCGAGGTTCCCTTGTCAGTTATGTGAGTATTTTATACTCAGGTAAAATATGTCATTTTGTACTTACCTGCTTATTTTGGTGACAAAGCTATCGCATAACAATACAGGTTCATAGCCTCACTTTTAATGTGAGTCTATTAGATTTATCAAAGCACACGGTCTTGATTGTAAATAAAAACTCAGTTGAATCTCACTTGCCTGCATGCAAGAAGAACGTGCATTCAACTGAATTATGACGTCACAAGTGAAAATGATCTGAGTTTTGATGTAAATAGAAAGTAACTAATATAAGCTAGATTTGGGGAGCGCGCTATTAGCGCTATTTGCTTATTCTATCCTTGTTTTACACCTGATGAGCGATAAAGATAGAATGATGCAATAGCGCGCTCCCCGAACGCAGCCATAATAATAATAAAAAATATCATATTTTAGACATATTCCATGGCAGAACATGATTTGAAGTTATACGAATTTGAAGACAAATATATCAAGACATAATAAAATAGGAATTGTTGTAAATATATACTTATTATTATAATTATTTTGTATAATTTCTCTTAATAATCTTGATTATAGATGAATAAAGTTTTTTTAATTTCTTGAATTATAAACAATTACAATATGAATTATATTCCGTCCAACGAGAGATTGAGAGTGGTTCTGCGCATAGGCGGGCTTCTTCTTATATTTCTTGGTGCCTGCCTTTTTTCAGAAGACAATACGGTCAGTTTTGATCACTGTTTGTATAACAAACTTTGAGTGGCTAGCTACCAGAGAGAAACCATATATGTAATACTCCTATATTCCCAGATAGCCAAGCGTGATAGAGCATATTGAGCAAACTAATGCATTGCATGTGTTTTCATATATTTGCTGTAAATTTGCTAACATCGAAATAGAACACGTTACAAATACAGCTACATGACTGCTTATACATGCAATCAGTTGACGCAATTTCAAGAGCAAACGGTCCGCAATATTGGTACGTTATGTTGTCTGCAACATGTCAACAACATGACAGCAATGAATGATTCATCGTTCCATCTTGAACATCATGATGCAAACATGACGGCAACAATACATATATAATGATTTCCATCCCTTATTGTGTATATGTCATCAAGCTATGAAGTTTTTTAATTCTATCTCGTTGCTAACGAAGTGTTGACAATATGAAATTGTCACAAATTCCTCACAAATTGATGTTGTCACGTTGCAATCAATTTGCTGTTAATAGAAATATAATTCATATGAGTTCAACCCGACAAGCATAATGCTGTCTCACCTTGTCCCGAGTTTGTCAAAATTAGTTGCATTAACGACAAGCTGCTTGTTGGCAACATGGCAGCAAACTCACAGCATGTGGCTATCTGGGATTGCTGACAAACCTACTTTTCTATAGGATGTGTGCTCGCCAACATTACGGTGCAGACGATATTCGTGTCTCACTCTAGAGCAGGCAATTTGGCCATTCTGCGCATGCCCGATGTCTATCGTCTGTAAGGCAATATATACAATGGGCACGTTCAGCAGACACAACTGTTGAGTTCGTCTTATCAACACACTGCGTTGATTGGTCGGTTCTAAAAGTAAGAGCCAATCACGTTCGACTGCTACTCAGCGGCTTGGTCTGCTGAACGCGCCCAATATATAGCCTGCGCAGGGCTGCGTTCGAAAACTTTACTCGGGTGCACACCGCGTCGTTCTATCTTTGTTATTCACTAAAAGTTGAACAAGGACAGAACGATGCTGGTGTGCACCCGAGTAAAGTTTTCGAACGCAGCCTAAATAAATATGAATAGGTTATTCACCGAGTATTATGAAATAACAGGAAAGAAAAACCACAACTCAGAAAAATAAGCTTCAGTCACATTAACGACGTACATATTTTCAACATAAATTAGGAATGATATTTATAAAAGGTAGTGTACACGCCTGAAGGGACGTGGGCTGAATTATGGTCGTGAAGGAGACACTGTATTTAGGCTTACTCAGAGAATAGTTATATTTGACCGAGTCGAATAGAAAATCGTACGTTCAACTCATATAAGTATCAAACATGGCAATAAATGAATCATAAGAACATAAATGAATTGAAATTCAGTTGATCCCTCTGTGTAGAAATTGCCTGTTTCGTTCATGAAATCGTAGACCTTGTCTGGTCTATATGCAATTGCCTTAACGCATAAGTAATTTTCAAATTAATTGAAATCAGCACGTGAATATGTTCAACAGATTCCTTATTTAGTTTTTGTTTCTCACAGAGAGGATCAGCCCCAGCTAACACAATAGCAAAACTGCTTAGCATTTGGCATCAATCTGCCGTCAATATGTTCGGTAAATATATTTTCCGAACATATTGACGGCAGATTGATGCCAAATGCTAAGCACCCAGATAACAATTCATATTACCTTCACGGTGTGATTATCACACCGTGCATGCACGAACGCATCATGCTCGCTTCACGAAGTGATTTTGGCATACGTGCGCGCATAGAAGGTCGCACTATGCCATCACGTGTGATTACACGTGTGATGGTACAGTGATTACGCACACGTAATGGCATAGTGATTACGCACACGTGATGGCATAGTGCAATCTTTTACGATCAAAAAAAATATTCTACTGATAAGTGGGGAATTCCTTTTGGCACTTCCTCTAAGCAAAAAATCTTACATGAAGAATATTTTTCTTTAAGTAATACGTATTACTTTATAAAAGAGTGGATGCGTAAGCTATAATCAAGAGTAAATTCCTCTATAGCAAATTCTACTATAATAATCCAATAGCTTCTTAAAATAAGAGAATATGCTATTAGTGGCACGCGCGTTTGTTAAAAAACGATTGTCTTATTAGCTACGCGATGCGTACGCCACCACACGAGACGCCCGTGTAGAAATTTCTTAGGGATGGCCTTACATAACATAAGGCCCCGATTATTAGTTTAGGGATGCCATAAGAAAGATTTCCTTATTTTAACCTGATGAGGTCCCGATCATTATTTATTAGGGATTCCATAAGAAAGGTTTCCTTATTTTTATCTAATAAGGCCCTTAAGAATTTGATAAGAATGTTTTAACTTTATAAATATACTTTTTTCATAAATATATTATAAGGATTTGATAAGGATGTTTTAACTTCATAAATACTTATTTATTAGGGCTAACCGGATAAGGTCCAGGATTATTATTTATTAGGGATGCCATAAGAAAGGTTTTCTTATTTTTGTCTAATGAGGCCCTTGTAAGGATTTGATAAGAATGTTTTAACTTTATAAATATACTTTTTTCATAAATATATTTACGAACACAAAATTTCATAATGAGCCGGCACTGGTTTTTGACATTTACTCGACATTAAGAAATATTATATCATATATCCAATTCAAAATTTTATTACTCTTTTTAAACTGAATTTGTTTCTTAAGATGATTTTTGAAAAATTATATATTTGCGCTGGTTATGACATATGTAGACTATATATAACACTTACATCAAATTAAGAAGTAGTCTACCACGTAAGGCAGTTGGCTCACGATCCAGAGGTCCCGAGTTCGAATCCCATCAAGGTAAGTGTGTTTTTCAAATACGAGAAAATATTTATAATCATAGATTGCATCTTAAGAAACAAATTTAGTTTTAAAATAGTAATAAAATTTCGAAAAAAAAAAAATTTTTTTTTAATGCCAGGTGAATATCGGAAATCAGTGTCCTCTAGTATTAAGAGGACTGCAATCTTAAGTCTAGTGTCTCATGGTTAGAGGATCCCAGGGAGAAGGCTGATGTCGAATCGACGTCAATTCAACGTCGATTCACCGAAAACTCATCGACATCGAAATTGACATCGAAAATCAGCCGATTTCGATCAAATTGTTTTGACATCAAGAGTTGCTTCTTTCTAAGTTACCTGTATTCAAAACCCTAAAAATATTGTTTAAAATTAAGAAATTGTCACTAATATGAGAATATGCAAACGGTCATCGATTCGATGTCGATCGACATCGAATCGATGACCGACATCGAAATACGCATGTCGCGGCTTCTTGCCAATCATTGGTCGCCGATCTGTAGCTAGCGCCGGCGTCTAGGGCGATGTATTCCTACGCGCTCAAATATAGGCTCGTACGCGGTCCTGCGAGTCCATTGCCGGTCGTTGTAGAAAACGGTCTGTCAAATCGTTTTTACGCTCATGTCGTTTACGCTCGTGTTGTATGCTTGTGTCGTTTTTACGCTCGTGTCGTTTACGCTCATGTTGTATGTTTGTGTCGTTTTTACGCTCGTGTCGTGATAAACGCTCGTGTCGTTCGACGCTCGCATTGTGAGATTTACGTCGCGTTACGTGTACGAACGTGTGCGACGACACGCTACCATTGCAGCCACACAGAATCTCACATCACAGTGTTCGAAAGTATCGATACTTTCGACATCAATAAATGGTCAAGCAAGTGGTCCTTATATAAGTACTTGGGAAGAATATTATCTCGAATATTCACTGACACAAAGTGACAGGTTTTCCGGGAACCATAGCTGACGATCAGCGTCCAGTAAGTATTTTCAGTAATGTTACATTTATGGACTATCTCATAGATTAGGGTTACGTTCCGACATTGAGCAAAATTTTCTTCGGAGAGAACGTTTCGGAACATAACCTATAAACGACATAGCAGCACATTGCATGAGGGCGGTATTGAGAGCTGATTTTTGTTTACTGATGTTGAGTAATTTTTTCTGTCATGTTCTTCGTTTAATTTACTGAACCATGGTTTCCTCCCCTCTTTCTTTTATATAAAAGAAGCGAAAAATACTCTATTCCTTTAAATTGACTCTCTCATGCATACAATTTTCTGTGTTTTTTCCAAATTTCTGTAAAAATGGTTCGTACATCATTAATTAGAACTTCTATGGTTGGATCTTCTTGTTCGTTAACTCTTTCTTTGGCAATATTGTCGACAATCTCATTTAACATCATTTAAAAGTCTTCGATTATTATATAGTATTTAAGCCTTTTTTTTTAAATCGAAATCTAAGACATTAAACCACGAATTAAGAATTTCTTTACCATATGCAAGTTTCCTATATACTGTCCCAGTGAAAACAGACAAAATTATGTTAATATGACGTCAAAACATCGTTTATCATCACTTTCTCTGTTCTACTTGGGGGTCAATTGTATACTTCAAAATTTAATAAAAATTACAAAAGTGAACGAATTTACAAGAATATTTATAATTTTATTAGTTAACATCTGGTGATGTTAGAATAGAGACTGAGCGAGATAGAAACTGAGCGGCAAGAACTTCTTCAGAAGATAAAACAAGGAAGTCTGAAAAATGCTCTTAAAAAGCAGAAGAGCACATTAACTGTTCCTCAGTTGAATGTATGTGTCAAAAGCCCTTTGCAACAGAATGCCACATATCAGGACAATGTCAATAGTACGGGGGCCCTGGCGGAAATATTTCTACAAAATTTAAAAAAAAATAAAAGTGTGCTACAAAAAACTACAAAATATAATTGCCAGAATCTATTGAAATCTACATAAATTTAAGAAATGCTATAGAATTCTACATAAAAATGCTAGAATTGGAATACTTTTGTAAATTTATGTATTTTTCTATTGGAGCTTGATCTATAAATTTTTATGAATAACTACAACTTTTTGGATATACTATAAATAAAATAAAAAATAAAATTTACTTCTCTCGTTGAACATTATTTTATGGCTGAAAATCTTGATTACGTGCAAGCTTAATTAAATAAATTTATATTTTACTTAAAAAACTTGCTTACCACCGCTGGATTTGAACCTGAAACCCCTGGCTCTTGAGTCAGTCACCTTCCGCACTGTGCTACAACATTGATTGATGAAGACGTTTCGTATTGTCTATATATGTTACACTTATTGTTAGCAGAAAATTGTACATTTGTGTATTTTTCTATTGGGTCTTACAGCAAACTATACGAAAATAAAAACATAAATATTTTGACTTCTGCGAATTAAGGAGTTATTAATAATACATAAATTTTTGTAGATTTGTGTAAAAACTTGTAACATTTAACTAAAAAGTACAAATTTTAATTAGCCATAATTGTAATAGATTTTTGAGCTGTACAAACAAATCAGTATTTGTTACTATTCGTACAAAATTGTAGTATTTTATGAGAAACTAAAAACTGGATTAGATTCTAATTTGCCTAGTTTTACGTATGTAAATTGTGGTAGATTTCTATAGTCATTTATAAATAATTGTAGTATTCTACAAATGAGCAGATGTTTTAATTTTTTAAGATTTTGTTGATTCTCAAATTTTTAAAATTTGTAGATCTCTGTACTATTTTTTATTAAATTGTAGTTTTTCATGAAATACTACTTGCAATAATTTCATGATTTGAGAGCACTATAATTTATGGTACTATTTCATAGATATTTCTACAAAAAAATAATTATTTCTACAAAAAATTAAATATTTCGACAGAAATGTACAAATTTCTATTTTTAGTCCAGTTTTGTAGTTATTCATAGAAATTTTTTCATTAAATTTCTGACTCGTGAATGATTGTAATTTCGCATATAATACTACAAGGTTCTATAGAAAACAACAAAATTCTTAGCCTTTTACGAATCGTGAATCCATGAAAATCTACATGTATTCTCTTATTTAGATTTTTATAAGATACTACAAGTTTATATGGAAATTAACAGACCTTCAACCAAACTTTCAACCTTTCCATGGAAAATTGTAGTATCTTATAAAAATCTAAATAAGAGAATACATGTAGATTTTCATGGATTCACGATTCGTAAAAGGCTAAGAATTTTGTTGTTTTCTATAGAACCTTGTAGTATTATATGCGAAATTACAATCATTCACGAGTCAGAAATTTAATAAGGTAAAAAATTGTACATTTGTGTATTTTTCTATTGGGTCTTACAGCAAACTATACGAAAATAAAAACATAAGTATTTTGACTTCTGCGAATTAAGCAGTTATTAATAATACATAAATTTTGGTAGATTTTTGTAGTATTTTATGAGAAACTAAAAACTGGATTAGATTCTAATTTGCCTAGTTTTACGTATGTAAATTGTGGTAGATTTCTATAGTCATTTATAAATAATTGTAGTATTCTACAAGTGAGCAGATGTTTTAATTTTTTAAGATTTTGTTGATTCTCAAATTTTTAAAATTTGTAGATCTCTGTACTATTTTTTATTAAACTGTAGTTTTTCATGAAATACTACTTGCAATAATTTCATGATTTGAGAGCACTATAATTCTTGGTACTATTTCATAGATATTTCTACAAAAAAATAATTATTTCTACAAAAAATTAAATATTTCGATAGAAATGTACAAATTTCTATTTTTAGTCAAGTTTTGTAGTTATTCATAGAAATTTTTTCCGCCAGGGGGATGAGAAGGAAAATGTAACTGATGAGTCTGAAGTTGAGTCCAGCCTTTCTGGAATCTCTTCTGAACGACAAAGTTCTTCCAAGAGCTCAAGGTCAAGGGACATAGAAGTAGTTCGCTCGAGTTGTTCTACACCTTTAAAGTCTCCATCGTTGCATGAAATAAGTCCTAGAAATCCTGGAATATTTCGTCGTCAGCTGTTTAGTTGTCACCGAAAAATGTCACGCGATGCTAATGATGCTGAGAGTCTTTCCTTTGGTAATTACGTTATGGTCAGTTGTTGGTCCTGTTTGTATTTTTACATTAATTATATTATTTAATTTCAGATATCAATAACAGCATTAGAGAAATAAAATCTCTATGCAAAACTACACTTGTGCGAGTGGAAGAACTGAGCAGTAAAGTTGATGTCACAATTATGAATCAGACGCGACTCAACCGGTCTCTTCTTCCAGCTGAGAAGAGAATTATTCGTCCATCAGATCTCCCGGCCCTTCCTGTTTACACAGAGGATGATCTGAAAGCTATGGAGAGATTTTTGGAGGACGACTTCAATTTGTCAGCAATGATAAGTTTAAAGTTGTTTTGTATTGATTTTTCACGTGTAATATGGAGTCCCTCTGGCCAAACATATCCGAAAATGATGACTTTCTGATTTTGTTATATTTGTTCTATACATGCTTAATTCTACTTGTACTATTTTATATCCCTATGTCAGCGAATTGTAGATGTGGTTAATTGTTTTATTTTTAGGTTCAGTACTTGGCTTCATTTTCCTTGAATAAAATTGAAGGGAAAGCAGCTGCTCAAGTTATGACAAAGTTGATATCTAATACTCTAGCCTGTTTCTACAATTTTAAGGGTACTGATGGAAGTGGAAAAAAGGGCTTTCAAAATCTGCATCTTTGGGAGGTAGTTCAAGGTATGCATTTAAAGGCTCTTGAAAATTATTGAATATTTGAATAGTGACATTTTTTTATTAGCATGGAAAAGTAAAGTATCTCTACAATTTTTATCCACTGTTTATATACAATATGGGTGTAACTATATGGGAATTTAATATATATACATTGAATAATTCACGTCTTGAAATATTAACTTAGTGCGTATTCTTTGATGTAAATATATCAATTCAATTTGATCATTGCCTTTCTAAATTGTGTTATTAAGGACTAAATAGATATAGTCTGTAAGCTGTGTTGGCATTTATTAGCGGAAAATATAATTATATTTTATATATTATACATATATTTTTAGGTGTGATACAAATGCGATTTCCTGAAAGTGATCTCTCAGATGCCAAAGACTTTGTGATGTCCTGGTTGCGAAATGCCTCCTGGCGGAAGCAAGAGAAAGGGCTCGACACTGGGAAGAGGAAGAGCACTCTTGCAAAAGAAACAACTTTTAAGAAAACAAAACAATAAATTTTTTCCAGTGTTACCTGTTACAAGATATTTTTTGCCGGTTGTGATATATATAAAGTTATGATATAGGTTGTTTATTAGTGACCAAACTAATTGTGATGTCCATTAGTTATTTATAAGGCACCTAGCGCACATGTGAAATGGGTCGTTTTTATTTTCGATTTTTCCGATATTTAAGTGCAGTATTTACACGAGATGTTTTACACGAGCAACAAATAGATTTGTTGCTGCTTTGTACAATAATTTTTTTATTTAGTTTTTTTATATTCGGAATTTTCGACACAATTGCCAATTTAAATTTCTATTTGTTTTCTTTTTTTAGTAAGCTTTAGAAGTGATTAATAGACTATATGTATAACAGATTATCTTATCTATCTGTGGAGGGGAGTGTTTGATCCCATCATATACCATACGTCACTTCGACTTATTGTTAGTCCATTAGTGATCAAATCAATTGTGATGTTAGATGTAAGACTAATAAAAAGATATTATTTTTATTGTTCTAAAATAATTAACATTGATTTTATTTTATTATATAAATATATATACCAAGTAGATTTCTATCGGGCCAGATAAATGATATAATAAATTATATACATATATATATATATATATATATATATATATATATATATATATATATATATATATATATATATATATATATATATATATATATATATATATATATATATAGACCAGGCATGATAATAAATTTAATATACATAAATAAAATTTATATATAAATGTGTATTTATAAATATATATTTATATATAAATTTTATTTATGTATATTAAATTTATTATCATTTATCTAGCCCGATAGATATCGATTTGATGTCGGGTCGACATTTCGTTTCTCCCTGGGATATTCCTCTAGATTTTAAAATATCTTCTTGAGACCGTATTTCAGAGGAAAATCCTCTAAAATCAAGCGGGAGCCACTAAATGACAGAATATTTTTTTTTGGGTGTATGACCCCGCATGCATGCAGCACTCACGCGTGCGAGTCATATGAGCATCATTTGAGGACGCATCTGTCTAGCACCATGAGTTCACGCCGTGCAAATTATCCGTACGACGTGCACGCGTCGTGAGCTCACTTTGCGGGCATTTTGTTATCTGGGCAGTTTTGCTATTGTGTTAGCTGGGGCTGAAACACACAAATATACACAATAAAAGAAAGTATACAGTAAGTCAATAAAAGCGATACACAATAGAAAATTATCAAATACATGGAATAACGGTTTTTTGTTTATTCATTAATTCACGTCTTTAAATTAAAGAATTGAAGTGGCTGCTCTTTGAGCCAACGTAATAATTCCTTAAGCAAACTTGTATGTCGTTATATTCTTTGTATCATTTCCTCAAAAATGTATTGAAGAGAGAGAGTATGATTATTCCATGTAATTTTGTAAGTTCAATTAAGACATTCGCGCAATATCGTTTACCATAAAACGGGAGATCCGAAAGATAGCCAGATTTGTGTCTAAACAAATATTACTTGTAATAATTAGTTAGGTTTGTAAGGACTTCCGAATAATAAAGTCATAGTAAATTTACTGACAAAGGCATAATACGTATGAATAAAGTCTCAAAGAGAAGTATGAACCGGCGCGTTAACTAATATCTAGTATTATAGTTAGAATGAATTTCTTTATACGCAAAACGCAAATGGATTAATCGTAATCACGTTATTATAGAGATGGATATTTACAACTATGTACACTTTTCAATATAAGATAGGAATATCACAAACGAGACTATTGAATAATATAAGTAATAATATAAGTAAGTGAGACTCAGCTCACCAACCGCAATAATTGGATAAATGTAACTTCAAACTAATAAATGATTTCCCGGAGAGAGAACAGTCCATAATGATTTCTGTGTGGTTGCAACCATGAATTATCGTAACTTGCTGACGTCAGCGTTCAACTGAATGTACAGACTTGAATATTTAGAGTCTGGTCTCCAATGAATTAATGCATGCACAGATGCGAAAGATTTCCTGAAACCAAAGATCAGAACATGGATTTACCTTCATTTAGAAGCATCCACGGACTCGTGTCAGACGAATATCTGACGAAAAGAAATGATCTTTGGAATGCAATAAGAAATCTGACTAATTACCTGAGTATCGAAATCCGCCAAATGCGGCACTCATCCGCCAAAAGCGGGAATATTGCCCTCCGCAGTATGCGGTATCTCATTTACTGGGTGTAAAGCCGTGCAGTCCGCAGTATGCGGCATCTCATCTGTTGGTTGTGAAGCCTTGCCGTCCGAAGTATGCAGCGAAGGTGATAACGTGTTCACGTTACGTGTGAACAACGACTTCCATAATGGCCGTCCTTCTCTGCCACGTACGCAGCGTTGATATGCGCAGATTCGCAATGCCTGGTATAATTCTCAGAGAGTGCGTCGAAATTATTTATGTTTAGTTCGATCCGACGCGAAAGAAAGAAAGAACACATGTACTATAATAAGCTTGCACTTGCAAATACTCGACTTCGTTTTCGAATAGAATGTTCGAGAGAACGGTACAATGCAACGCGTGACGAACAACCGTTACTAACGAACGAAAAATCTGGAATGTCCGGGATCGCCATCGCCGGGCGCCGGGCCGCACGTTCGTGCTTGCCCATCCCCACCACTCGCACTCAATCACGTGATATACGCGTGACTCGCAACCAGTGCGCCTTGTTACTAGCGCCGCCGCTCGAAACTAGTTACTAGAATTGTACGACTTGCCATCTAGGGTGTGTTTACGGAACTCACTGATTTAATCACTCATACACTAGATGGCTGTAGCCATTTCTCTACGTTATCAACATCGACAACCGGCGGTGTTTCAAACAGGTAGACTAAATTTAAAAAAACACTGGAAATGTTAATCGACTCTACTGGCCATTATAATCGCCAAGACCCCTGGCGGAAAAAATTCTCTAACTTTTTATGCAACAACTGCGCCAAATTACAACCGAAAAAACATACGCGGAAACTACAAGTAAAGTAGAGATTCTACATGGAAATAAGAAGTTTTAATGCTAAACAATGCTAAGATTACAACTAATCACAAGAAAATGCGCGGTTTCGGACAGTTTTTTTCATTTGTTGTAGATAAGCATACTAAGACATAAAAATCATTAATTATGCGTAGAAACTTGCGCATAATTTCTACGTTTTTCTCCGTCTAATTACAACTTAAGATGACATTTTATGGGCAGTAGAGCAGCAGCGGCAGATTGTACTGATTGGCTACAAAATAAAGAAGTTCTCGAGTTTTTAGACATTTTCTGTCTTGTAGCCAATCGGTATGATCTGCTGCTGTTGTTCACTGCCCATGAAATGTCACCTTTATACATATAAATCTACGTAATAATTTTAATAAACTTTATTCAGTATACATAAAATTGACGTAATAATTTTAATAAAAATAAAGAAATATGTGTTTGTTCCGCCAATGATAATAAACAAAAGGTGCATATATCAGATCGACTATAATTGGCAAACATTATTCATAACTTTAACGACGTTTCGACCCAAGCTTCGGGTCCTTCTCAAGTAATCTGACAACAAACAATTATAAAAATCGCAGCGTCAATACATTGAGTCAATAAATGTACGGAATTTTAAAATCAAGAGTGACAATTAAAAATACCTGATGAGGAAAAAGTGCCCTTATCAAACAATTCTCAGTCAACTGTTCGTGAAATTTTGATAGAAAAGTCACAGAGTGCTAAACAAATCAATTAGTCAAAACGGTAAATAAGTTGTCAAAAAAAAGAAACAAGAACAAAGAAAAAACTTAATTACACAGAGAAAGTTTCCCAAAGGCACAGGTTCGTATCATGCTCGCTGAGTTAACGGAGTATCGCCAGAACGACACAGTAATTACATGTTTATGCGATGGACGTCAAAAACGAACTGAACATATCGCGTATGTCCGTTGAAAACAAGTCGAAAGGTTGACAAAGCAGGTACCATCAATACCGAAAATTATAAACAAGAGATGACGTTGTCATAAATAGGATTTAAGTTATCCGTATCTTTCTGGAGATTAATGGTATCCGAATATTTCTTAATGAGGAACATTTCCGTGATTTCTCTCTTTTTTATATTTTTTTCTTTATGAAGTATCTCTACTTCAGACCATTTAAATTCGTGGCCAAGAGAGACGCGGTGCTTACTGACGACAGAATGCTGGCGATCATTCTTTTTTATATCGTTGAAATGTTCCGTGACACGAGTTTTCAAGTATCGCTTCGTTTGACCGATATAGGAAGCACAGCATTCATTACAGTTGATTCTATAGACCAACTCGGTGGACTGATTTTTATCGAGACGATCCTTTCCCTTTTTAATGATGACATCTAATTTTTTGGGGACAGTGTAAACTGTAGTAAGACCGACATTATTGAGTGTGCGACTAATAGTCCCGCCAAGATCTTTAACATATGGTAGTACCACGCATCGTCGAGGATCAAACTGAACCGGCGAGCCAGCAATGTTAGGCCTGTGTCGCAGCTGCTTTATTCTATTGTTGATGTGCTTATTAATGAGATCCGTTGGGAAGGAGTTATTCACCAAAATTTTTTTAACCAAATCTATGTTCGAATCGTGGTAATGAGCACCAGACAATAGAACAGCACGATCGACTAAACTAGTAATCGTATTGACTTTATATTTTAACGGATGGCTGGAAAAATAATTTGTGTAGCGGCCGGAGAACGTTGGTTTTCTATACCAATTTGTGGTCAACCTATTCCCATCGCGAATGACTATCGTGTCGAGAAACGGGAGACAATCGTTGTTTTCTAATTCGTAGGTGAAATTTAATCGCGGGTGGTAGCTATTGAACACGTCCAGTATGTCATTTAGTTTAGACTTGGGAATTATAGCAAAACTATCGTCCACATACCTACAATAAAAAGGAAGATCGAAGTCAAGTGCACCAAGGCAATGGGTCTCCAAGTCCTCCATTACAATGTCGGAAGCTTTGGGAGAGAATGGAGACCCCATAGGACTGCCCCAAAAACCTGCTCATAATACTGTCCATTGAAACAAAAGCTAGTAGAGGTCAATACCCATTCCACGGCGTGAAGGAATTGAGGTAGGGAGAATTTCGTGTGAGGTGAAATGAGATGCCAACGTTTTTCAATGCCTTTAAGAACTAATTCTTTTGGGATGTTCGTAAAAAGTGAAGAGACATCGAAGGAGGCTAAGACATGATCAGCATTGATAGTTACATCCCTAATGGTTTGCACGAACGACCAGCTGTCCTTAATGTAAGATCGAGGTTTCGGTAATAACTCATCCAAAATCGCGTGTAAGTAACCAGCTATGTTGTATAGTGGGCTCCCAACAGACGAGACAATAATACGTAAAGGACAGCCAGCCTTGTGGACCTTTGGCAGCCCATAGCATCGAGGAAGATTACCATTGGTGCACCTTAACCGGCAGTAAGTAGGGTAATCAATAATGTCGTTGTCGTGCCAAGATTTGACCAATTGATTGAGCTTTGTACTTAGTTTTTTGTTAGGATCATTTCTTAATTTTTTATACGTTGATTCATCATTAAGTAGATCAATCATTCTATTGTTATAATCAGTTCTGTCCATAATGACGGTTATCTGGCCTTTGTCGGCCTTGGTGACGAAAATATCAGGATTATTGCGTAAAAATATTTTGCAATTATTAAACTCTTTTAAAATATAGCAGTCTATGTAATTAACATGGATATTTTTATTCAAAAATATCGGAAAGGATCGTCTCGATAAAAATCAGTCCACCGAGTTGGTCTATAGAATCAACTGTAATGAATGCTGTGCTTCCTATATCGGTCAAACGAAGCGATACTTGAAAACTCGTGTCACGGAACATTTCAACGATATAAAAAAGAATGATCGCCAGCATTCTGTCGTCAGTAAGCACCGCGTCTCTCTTGGCCACGAATTTAAATGGTCTGAAGTAGAGATACTTCATAAAGAAAAAAATATAAAAAAGAGAGAAATCGCGGAAATGTTCCTCATTAAGAAATATTCGGATACCATTAATCTCCAGAAAGATACGGATAACTTAAATCCTATTTATGACAACGTCATCTCTTGTTTATAATTTTCGGTATTGATGGTACCTGCTTTGTCAACCTTTCGACTTGTTTTCAACGGACATACGCGATATGTTCAGTTCGTTTTTGACGTCCATCGCATAAACATGTAATTACTGTGTCGTTCTGGCGATACTCCGTTAACTCAGCGAGCATGATACGAACCTGTGCCTTTGGGAAACTTTCTCTGTGTAATTAAGTTTTTTCTTTGTTCTTGTTTCTTTTTTTTGACAACTTATTTACCGTTTTGACTAATTGATTTGTTTAGCACTCTGTGACTTTTCTATCAAAATTTCACGAACAGTTGACTGAGAATTGTTTGATAAGGGCACTTTTTCCTCATCAGGTATTTTTAATTGTCACTCTTGATTTTAAAATTCCGTACATTTATTGACTCGATGTATTGACGCTGCGATTTTTATAATTGTTTGTTGTCAGATTACTTGAGAAGGACCCGAAGCTTGGGTCGAAACGTCGTTAAAGTTATGAATAATGTTTGCCAATTATAGTCGATCAGATATATGTAATTTTAATAAACTTTATTCAGTATACATACATACATACATGTTGAGATCACTTGCTTATGCAAGATTTACAAACACACAGGTCAATTTACTGGAACGTCCTCGTAGAACAATGACGCCAAACTCTCCGATGTAACGTAACATATTAACGGATTAAGGGGATCCTGGAGCCGCTTGTATTACCGACCAAATTCTATATCTGTCCTTGTATAGACAATGATGATAGACAAGGATAGACATGGTTATAGGTTATAATTTCTTCGAAGCTCTTATTTTTATTCCAGGCTTTCAATCTCAATTTCAAAGGTACGTTATTGTTTGTGCACGTCTTCTGAAGAGTGGGAACATTTCATTTCGTACATATTACTTATACAACTGTTTATATTAGAAAATAAGGTTATGCATTTTTACATTTTTTTCAATTATTACTAATTATTTTACATTCCCACTCTTCATTAGTACCTATACTTTACTCCTGTAAAAGGATTTTGCGATCTGTAAAGCCGTTTCAAAGAACGAGCTCTGACTGTTTTTGTCGGTATCCAGAATCCCCTTAACGCAAACATGCATCGTTGGTATAAAAAAAAACAATTTATTAGTGTTGTGATTGTACGTAGGCACAACAAAGTAATCAACAACTTGAGACAGGCCGTTTGATTTTGAACTTTATTATTAACTTATGATTAAACTGTACAAACAACCATCACCCGACGCGGCCGGGTCTATAGCTGTCGGGGCTCTAAATTTAAAATTTATTACTGGGCGCCAACCAATTTTTATAAAATTGGTAAAGGTATACATGAACAAAGAAACTCAGGGGTGGATAGTTGGACAGACCCTCAAATATGAATTAAGCGATTACATTAATATGTAATGATTCGTTTTACAACTATTATAATTGGTTTATAACTTGTCTCAAGTAGGAGAATACAGATTAAATAATATAACATCACTTACAATACGATTGCCGATTACAATTCCTTCTCGACAGATTCTTACTCACGCCATCGCTTCCACAATACAATATCTCTCATCGCTGAATGATCGACGGTACAATTACAGCAGGTGAACGACAACGGTCCGACTTATCGGGGGAACGACTCCCGGAATTACAGTGTATCGCAGTACGGCTTTCCGGAGAGTGAATTCTCCGGCAGTCCGGTGCTCCGGCAGAGGCCCAGCGTGAGCTGGATAGTTAGCGCGTGCGCATCTCACAAATTTCACTGGTGGGCCGGTTGCTTAGACCGCGAATATTCGGGCAGCCCCGTCGGCTTTCTCCGGGGGCGGCTGCTTTGGCGTCCTTGTCTGCCTTGTTGATCGGGTCTGAGTGCGTTAATATCGCTATCTCCTTTTCGCCTTTACATTTAGCTGGCACGGGTTGTTCCCTACCGATAGTCTATTTACATCGTCCACTTTAGATTTCGTGTAACATTTCCTACTCGCCTGAGTCAATTCAAATAATCATTTAAGTATTATTACATACGGTATTGCATATTATACAGAACATTTTAGGTGAGGTCGTTTTAGATGTTGATATTATATGTTATATGAAACACATTATATAGGGTTATTTGAGGTACCGCATTTAAAGTATCGGTATTACATATTGGATAGAATATATAATAATAGAATAATATCTGAATATAGGAACTCCCGACGAGTCGGATCACGTCGATGTTGAGGGGGAATATAATACTGTTACAAACTCTTGATTAGGAATAATATTATGCCTTTATTCCGTAATGGTATATAAAGTAATCTTAACGATCGAGAATGGTTCCGACTTGTTGCGTGTGTCTCGTGAGTCTGACAATAGACGATCGTCCTCGCTTTCGCCCGGTAACTATCGTATCGATGTCTCGATTTATCGGTATTCGCACGCATTGCTTCTTACTATCGATCGCGCGCGAAACTAAACTCGACGCCACATAACACCCTCTCTTGTAAAATAAATTGTTATATGTACTCAGCCAAATATTTAGGTTTTCTTTTAGGCCTACATGAACGTCGTGGAGTTTGTTGAATTTGTTCCTCTTCGGGGTGTTGCTCATTTTCTGGAGAAACGAGAGCATCTTGTAAAATAGCGTTATGAGGTTGTTGCATAACTTCGGAGTTCGTATGTATCCGGTATATTCCAATAATAATCGTTATTTTGGGCGTTCTCAATTACAGGAGTATTTTCTCCTATCTTACGTATTTGATTAGCGTGTCTAATCCAAAAACGACCATCATCCAGTTTTATTTTAAAATGCAGTTTTTCTAATTTTTCGCAGATTCTTCCGAATTTCCATTTTCCTTCCGCGGAATAGTTTCTACAAGCTACTCTTTCGTTGCATTCAAACGACTTAAACGACTTGTCTGAATTTACAATATTTTCTTCTTTCGTAGGACGGATTAAATCTAATCTA